>JACXGM010002233.1:0-48169 GCA_016801145.1 Umbra pygmaea
AACAAAATGATTCATTAAATATTCTTTTAAAAGATAGCATTGACTGCATTGATGAAGTCAGTTCAATCTAAAAAAGTAGCTTACATGTAGTAAGCTACTTTTGCCATTTTTTTGTAGCTTAGCTTGCTACATTTTCCTGGGGGGAGCTTCAGTGTAGTGAAGCTTCTTTTGGTGTAGAATAACTAGTAGCTTAGCTCACCACATTTTACAAGTAGTTTGCCCAACACTGTTGGTCAGCTTGCTGTGGTGAATCTCACCAGAAGGAAAGGTAATTGGTCAGCTTGCTGTGGTGAATCTCACCAGAAGGAAAGGTAATTGGTCAGCTTGCTGTGGTGAATCTCACCAGAAGGAATGGTAATTGGTCAGCTTGTTGTGGTGAATGTCCCTGGTCATTGTGGAAGCAGCTTTATTATCATTATTTCATTCCACAAGCAACCAGAACAGATGCACATTGTGCTGATTTGGGATTGCATTTTCACCCATCAGAACTGGCACCTGACTGGTTCGGCAATTCTCAGAACTGGTACCTGACTGGTTCGGCCACTCTCAGAACTGGTACCTGACTGGTTCGGCCACTCTCAGAACTGGTACCTGACTGGTTTGGCCATTCTCAGAACTGGTACTTGACTGGCTTGGCCACCCATCAGAACTGGAACCTGACTGATTCGGCCACTCTCAGAACTGGTACCAGACTGGTTCGGCCATTCTCAGAACTGGTACTTGACTGGTTTGGCCACCCATCAAAACTGGTGCCTGACTGGTTCGGCCACTCTCAGAACTGGTACCTGACTGGTTCGGCCGTTCTCAGAACTGGTACCTGACTGGTTCGGCCACTCTCAGAACTGGTACCTGACTGGTTCGGCCACTCTCAGAACTGGTACCTGACTGGTTCGGCCATTCTCAGAACTGGTACTTGACTGGTTTGAAGCCACGTGTCTTGTCTTGTCCCAAACATCCCTCTTTCATTTCCTCCTGGAGATGGAAGCTGCATGAATGCTACCTGTGTGACAAGACTTCTGGTCCTCCGTGTATGACAAAGACACACATTTATAAATGTCAGATGTGCCAAAAATTGACAAATCTACTATATAAGTAACTGCTTAATGTTAAAATAGTATTTCCAAAATTGCGAGGAAGGGCCACTCTGCTTACAGTAAAGAGAAACACTTTAACATATGGAAATAACTTTTTAGAGACAAATTATCATATGCTATAATATCTAATCAATAGATGGCATGTCAGTAGGTTTGATGACAATACCTGTTTTTTATTGTGTATTTATGTGAAAAGAAAGCAACTGTTGCTTTAACTGGTAATAGCATACGCCTTAGTTTGGAGAAATGTATCAAGTCAATTTGGGGAAATAATGTAGTTGGAGCAAGATACTGTCTTTCTTTCGGTAGGGCTAGCTAATATCTCTATCTTGGTCTTATTGTTTTCATTTCAGGTTGTGATCATGTTAATATGTGTTGGTATCTCAGCTCTGACCAGGAAAAATTCACATTTGTGATGCTTCACTCGTGTTGCAGCACCTCGTTGGGACAAGGGAAATCCGCCAACTGAAAAGGTAACTAGGTTTAATAAAATATTGTAGAACATCTCTGAATTGGCTGTATCGTTTTCTCACAAATTAAATAAAGTATACTAAATGAATTCTCTTGGTTACCATTTTTACATCTAAATGTATGAGGTCATGACAAGATGCAGTGGGCTCCAAAATTACTGGTACCCCTGACTGGCAATGCACAAACAATACTGCAAAAAAATATATAAACATTTCAATTATAGAGAAAAACACAACATACCAACATGTGAGAAATACTGTTTGTGTCAATATTATAAATAATGAATGTGTCAATGGAACCAAACAAAATCATTTATTGATTAAATTAAAAATCAATGTCCTTCAAATTAAGGTTTCACAATCAATGGTACTCTTAGAGATTTTTGTAAATACTATACCAAAATTAAACCAGGAATTTAATTCTTAAGGAACTACATTGACCATTACATCGTTCCACTAGGAAATAAAATGAGGTAACGCACATGCAATATCCCTTTGTCATCCAACACCATGAAGAAAACAAAATAACTACTAGTTCAAGAGACAGACAGTCATAGACCTTGAAAAATCTGGTAATGGCTACAAGATCCTTAAATGATTGCATGTACCATTGAGCACTGTCCGGGCAATTATAAATAGATTCAAAAGATATGGAAAATTTGAAAACTTCAATGCATTTTGCCCCCCAGGATAGGGAGGAGGATGGTGAAAAAAGCAACCAAATCTCCAAGAATCACTGTGAAAGAATTGCAGGCCTTGGTGGCATCTTCGGTTGACCAGGTTTCAAAAGGCACCATCAGACACCACCTCCACAAATACGGCCTCTTTGGAAGGGTTGCCAGGAGCCTTTTCTGACCCCACGACACAGACGCAAGTGCTTGGAGTTTGCCAAATGTCATTTCAATTATGACTGGAAAAAAGTGCTCTGGTCAGATGAGACCAAAATTGAACGTTTAGGTCAGATACAGCATCGGCATGTTTGGCGTCAAAACAGAGAGGGGGCACTTGTCAAGACTGATAGCATAATAAATTAGATGTAGGTGGGTTTTCCAACAAGACAATGACCCAAAACATACCTCAATATCCACACAGAAATGGTTCTGTAACAACAAAATCAATGTTCTGTCATGGCCATCTCAGTTGCCAGGCCTCAATCCAAAAACCTGTGGGTTGAAGAGTGCAAACCCAAGAATGTGAAGAATCTGCATAGAGGAATGGTCCAAAATCCCTCCAAATGTGTTCCTTAACCTTGTTAAACATTACAGGGAGACTCCATGCTGGTATCCTTCTCAGAGGTGGTTGCACTAAGTACTGAATGAGGAGTGCCAATAATTATGGAACCTTGATTTTGGTGACATTTCTTTTGTTCAATAAATGTATGAGTTTGGTTGGTTCACTTGCAACATTAATAAAGTACAGTGTTTTTCACATTGGTATTTTGAGTCTCTCTATAATTCTAATGTTTATATTCATGTTTTTAAAGTATTTTTTGTGCCAGCTTTGAGCCCACTGTACAGTAAGATACTAAACAAAGAAGGAACTACAGACACATTTAATTGTTATAAAGTACATTTCAACAACAACAAGCCAAAAACATCTCAGGTTCCAAAAGGGTGCATCATAAAAATTATACTTTATTCAACAGTTGTTTTTTCCCCTCAGAGTACATAAAGCACAATATAAATACAAATGTTTTTTTGCTTCTGTGGACTCATTGGCTTACTGCAAAGAAACATAAGTTTCAAACAATTGTGAATTTATTTGGGGTATTAACAGAAAACATCTCCTGCTAATGCTGTATGTGTTTTATGTTTTATCAACATTACGAAATGTATGCATGTTCATTTCCATTGAAATGCAGTGTGGGAAGAGTTCCACACTACATTAGAGCAGCGTTTCATTTTACAATAAACCCCTTAGACATGTAAAGTATTTTTCAGACTCAACGATGGCACCATACTGAAGATATTTCTATTGGCACCACAAGGTATATTGAGACTGGCACAGGGTTTGGGGTATTTAAGTATATGGCAAATGTATTGAGAAAGTCCTTCTAAAATATATGTATACAAATGGCTCAATTTATTGCAACAAAGTGAGTATTCATGAAACAAAAGCTGCCATTGACCTCCATGTTTAAAGAGACCCAATACTTCCATGTTCTGTCATAGTGTCTTTAACTACAGTGCTCTGAACTTATGTTAGTGTAGCCAAAGCCTGTTACATGGCAAGAGAGTAAAGATAAGTCATCGTGTAACTAAGAAGACTTAAGGCAAAAAAAGGAGAGATAGCTACAGTAACTGCTAACAACAAGGAATAGATACTGAGTCTAGAACGTTTAAAAGTTGCTTGCGTCATGCTGAGAAAGGAGAAAATCATATTCCAAAATGACAGTCAGACAGTGGAACATTGTACTCATCTTAGAAAAACGGCAAGTTGCAAAATATAAACGGCATTGCTGAATAATAACAAAAATAATAAAACTTTCAAAGTCAACATTGCCAAAAACATTTTTTGTTCCCTTAAAAAAAGCCAATTACAATAAAAAAGCTACATACAAGTTTGCAGGAATCAATGGCTTCTAATGTCAGACAATTTGGGCATATTGTACATACATTAACAATTCTCTCTCAATTTCCTGGTTACCGATAGACAGATCATGATTGGACTGAATCCTATAGGTCAAGGGGGGTTTTCAGCCAATGAACAAGAAATGGTCTTCATAAAAGTCATTACACAGAAACAATTGAATAAGCTGATAGCCAGCATTTCTCCTCTCAGCCATAGGTCCTGTTTTGAGTGTTACAACTCTAGTAACACTTTCTATCAGTCTGTCTCCTAAGACAGACTCTCCTTGTCTCACTTCACTTTCCCAGGGATCAGTTCTTGCCTGGGTGGGCATTTGGAAGCTGGGTAGATTTAAAGATACAACTTTATTCAGCACCTGGGTATTTTAGGCCCATACCTCGCAACAAGCTGTAAGCACGGTTTTGAAGCCACGGTTTGGATGGCATAATGTTTCAGATATATTGACATTGCTTAATAGCTGGTTATGGGTTACAGAAAAGAGATGAGGATCACAGAATACCGGTACTTCCTTCACAGCCCTCCTCTGGCCAGGAAGCTGTAAGGACTGAGATGCAAAACTACACTGCTGGTAAAGGTCATAGGTCACCAGCCGAAGGTAATTCAGCTGCCCCCCCCGCAGAGTTCACCGTGAGCACCGACAAACAGGAAAACAAAAATGTATAAAAGAGATGAACAAAACACAAAAAAACACTAAAGTTGTAAAAAGTACAAAAAGGTACAAAAAAAGGAGGGAAAAATAAACACAGGAAGTGCTGCTCTGGTTGACCTCCAGGACGTATGCTAGTCTTCAATTAGAGGTGACTGCTCCTCATTCCTTCTTTCTCTCTTCATACTTTTTCATCTGGAAGCGTTTCAGTCCAGGAAGCGCTGGCAGGCTTTTTTCCAGCGACAAGCTGTGCACCACTGGTCCCGATGCTCGATGCCATACACCTTACGACACTTCTTCGCCTCACCGCGGATCCTCCTGTGGATGGAGAAACAATAGGCTTACAGTGAATACAATACCTGGCTCTGACAGAAATGTGTCAGTACCATAGAAATTACATCTATAGAAACAATAGGCTTACAGTGAATACAATACCTGGCTCTGACAGAAATGTGTCAGTACCATAGAAATTACATCTATAGAAGCCTTATTAAACTGTTTTGCTTGGTCATTCGGTTAGTAACAACACGCGAATTGGTTTACTGCGGAAGTAGGCCGCTAGGACTTCGCAATGGAATGGTACAGGTAAAAATGGCTGCCACTCTGACCATTCTGCTACATTTATTTGCATTGGAATGGCACTTCTAATCATTCAATTTCTATGGTCAGTACCATTTACAGCTAGGCGCAAGAGTTTAATAAAAGGTTCCAGCAAATATTGTGAATGAGAAACAGGGGCACAAGCAGTGAACTTAACAAAACTCCTACTTCAGTCCAGAACGGATTATGTCTGAATGGAAATGGACAGAGAGACATAATATGAGAGACTAGAGAAACAGTGAGACAATCTGAGACTAGAAACAAGGAGATTCACGAAACATTCGTATCAGTCCAATTCCAGCGTACAAATGAATGGGTGTTGATAAAGCAGACCGTTGAAATCAATCGTAGTTTAAATATCACATCCACATATATTCACGGGTTAGAGGCCTGGCCCTTAGAATTTATGATATGGATAAGCGACATCCGGCAAAGAAAAGGAACTCCTCTGAGGTATAAATAGAGACGCTGAGGTCTCAGGTGGAGGCCAACCGCTTGGTTTTATTTGGAAGCTTATAATCAGGCATCAATGGATCAAGGAAAAATGCGGTGGACTGAGGTTACTGATACTAATTATTTCACTAAACATTCCACATTGTATTTTTTTATGTAGCTTTCTTACCCAAAGATAGAATTTACATTTACAATTTAGTAATTTAGCAGACTCGCTTATCCAGAGCGACTTACAGAAAAGTACAGGGATATTCTCCCTGGAGCAATTTAGGGTGAAGTGCCTTGCTAAAGGACACTATGACAGTTGGCACAGGAGGGAATCGAACTGGGAACCATCCGACTACTAGTCCGACAGTTTTTGCCTGTCATTGACAATGGAGACACAATCTATATGCATGCCTCTGCTTCTGTGTTAAAACCTCTAGATGCAGTATATCATAGTGCCATTCATTTAATCATAGGAGACAAATTCAGTACCCATCATTGCATCCTTTATAAAAAAGTGCATTTTGCACTTTCTCTCTATAAAGCTCTTTTGCACAAGCTTACCTTATATTAACTTTTATCTCTTAGATTGATGTGCCACCAGACCTGAGCTCAGGGTTATCACCAGAGATTCCTAAGATCTCCACTGAATTGTGTAGAACTGCGTTTACTTTTTTTGCCCCTTACATGTGGAATGATTTACAATGTACTATTAAGTTGGGGCAACTGGTTTCTTTGACAATTTAGATTTAGTTTACTGGGAGAATATTTTATCACTGACTCTTTGTTTTAGGTGATTGTGTTCCTCTCTGTTGCTGTTTTCTTGCTGTACTTTGTGTGATCTACCCAGGTAATTTGTGATGTACCCAGGTTGTGGCTGCAAATGAGAACGAGTTCTCAGATGACCTACCTGGTTAAATAAAGAAATGTATAGTAGCTCACCTTGAGGTCCAGAGGCTGCGTGGGGGAGATGTGCTGGAAGGATGCGGCCTGATGGGGGCGCTGTGCTGCTGCAGCCACTGTTCCCCAACACTGACTGACCTCACACGGAATGGAGCCCCCTGGTGGAACGAGAGGGAGCCGCGATAAACAAGGATGTTTGACTGTTATGGGCAATGAATGGCAGAGTACACAGTGTACTAAATCTCAAAACTCTAAAAATAACACTTCACTTCTTCTCTCGTTCCTTGGCACTGACGACAGACTAGGACATAGTGACACTGTGCAACTATAAATATTAAACTGTTTAAAAAAATGTGATAATTGAGTGTATTTATACAAATAACCTTCAACTGAATTAAAGACAGAGCTCAGAATACATGCAACCAATAGAAGGTTAATCAAATAAACATGCAATAGGGTGTGACCTCTATAAAATTTACTTAATCATTGCGAAAATTGAATTAACAACTGAGTCAACTTTTGTGTAATATAAACTCCATGGATATAAAAACACTTAGGTCCCTGCATAATTAAATAAATCAAGCCATACTGATTCACCATAAAATGTAACAATATTGCAAGGGTTCGATCCAACAATATAGCAAAGCTTAAATAGCATGTAAAATCAACAATGCATTTATGAAAACACTACACTTTTGCAACCTTCAAAATCCCAAGATCTGTTGAAAGGGTTTCTGCCTGTATTGTTCTTTGTGTCCTCTGCTACCAAATGCTGCATTGACTTGATCATGCCGTTGTCCACGTGTTGTTTACAACCCATTAAATGCCCTGCAGTTCTACTACCGATCATTAGGGGGCAGTGTTGCCGCACCAGTGAATGAAAGTCTACGAACCAGTGGAGACAAAGGCAGTTCAGTGAAGGAAATTATAATCTACGAGAGTATTGCCTGGTAAATATCCATGACATCCTACTGTCAGTTTAGACCAAATCTGCAGGCAATGCGCTAATCATATCCTAAAACATATGGGAGTGCCTTTATTCGTCAGGACACATGCAGGCAAGACTCTGTCGAGTTCTAGCAACTATGTCATGAATTAAGATTACTTGGAGGGTATGTCGTAAGGATGAACTTGTGGATTTTACTAATTAACTGTGCTGTAGGCTCTCAGCAAAGTGCTCACAGGTTAATTATCTCTGGGGAATTTAACTCGAGACTGGATTTTGCCGTCAGGGCTGTGTTCAGAAGATGCAGGGGGAGTCTGTGTTGCGGCCGTGGTTTTTTCACTGCTACAGTACACTGTTGTCAAGCTGATTTACCAACGCTTCTCTTTAGGAACATTTGTTTCAGCTCATCCAGGACCTGGGATAGACAGTTTGCCTGATTTCTTTCCAAAATTTGCATTTCGTTGATTCCAAAGTGCAAGTTTTACCCACCTAGCACCCCAGGCAAAGTGAAACCAATGCATGCCAGGTCATAATGTAGACATACCTGTCTTATCTGGGTGGAGGTGGAGGATGTATTCCAACTATCGGATGTCGAGCCAGAGGTGGGTGGAGCCACCACCTGGACTGGAGCTGGGGCCTACAGAGATAGTGTAAATCATTCTGGTCAGACAAGGCAAACTTTATTTAGTGCATTCATTTAGAAATTCGACAGATCAAATAACCACATGCAAAAACAATAGTTTGTTTCTGTTTGAGTTTCAATTAAATGAAACCAAAACAATAATTTAAATGTGAAGGTATTTAGGTCAAGAAAGGCCTTGGTTTTCAACTTGTTTTCCACAGAGGGCGGGGCAGAGATAAGGCAGGCCTGAGTAGCAGGCAGAGCGGTTGCCATGGTGCCTACCTGGTAAGAGTGCTCAGAGTGGACCTGCCAGATAAAGCCCGGAATGGAGGGGGCAGACTTGCTGAGCTGGCCAGGCTGAGCACCAGTTTCTGTGGGGGAGTCGCTGTCAGCCTCTGGCACTGCCGGTTCGACCCTGGAGGGTGAAGCCCTGGTGGGAGAAGCGCAGGCCGGCCAGCGTGTACTGGAGCTGGTGGTAGGGATGGGGATAGAGACCCCTGGTGGTGGGGTGAGGGGTTGCGCCTGCCGCTGCTGCACTTCAGTGTAATAGAAGTCTTCCTCACTGCGAGAACAGCGTTCGTGCTCACCGGTCTGACTGATGGGAAACAATATAACACACATCAATTACACTGTTGTCTTCCTGTATTCTTCAGCCACCACTGCTACCACTTTTACTAATAATCACAGTATCTTTATTGCGGAAGGAGTCTTCACTGCACGCTTACCCGAGGTGCAGGGTGCGGATGTGGCGTTTGATCCCCACCACGGACGTCAGAATCTTGCCACAGTTGGGCCACAGACATCTGTACGACACCTTCAGCGAGTTCTGGAGGGAAACACCACAGACATGCAGTGTTACTGAAACCAGCTCAACTCAAAGTAAAGAACAAGTGGCTGCCACGCATGCCGGTTAACTCTGACACGCTGAGAAATTCCAGCATTCTCTGTGACTGCCCTACCTACCCTGCGTTTCCGTGGTGCATGCTCATCAAACAGCACCTGCTCCATCTCCATGTCCAGTCCCTCATCAGAGGGTGTGGCAAGGCTGTGCACCTCTGTTTCTGTGATGGGCGGGGAGGGGGCAGGGCTTCCACAGCCACGCCCACAGCTCCAGTAACCACTGCTGCCGCTGTCTGAGAGTTCCCCGCCTCCACACTCCACGCCAGCAGAGCACACTGTACACACCCCAACAAGATCTGGTCAGAGCTACAGTTAGTGGCGGAAACTTTACAAAGCCTAATTATCCAATCAATTCCTTAATATGGTCATTACGATTTACCTGTAACTGTGTCGGTTTTAGGTGGACTCTGCACCAGTGGGCTGTGGGACAGGCTGGTGAGAACAAGGGCAGCCATCATCTCATCCATATCCACAGAGTCTGGACTCCTGTAGCTGGAGGTGAGAAACGAGCCAAGGTGTTAGCTACATTTAGATAGAAATTACAGGTGTTAGCAAGCCCATTAGCACACACATCCTGGGTTTCGCCAACCTCACCTTCGGGGAACGTCGATGCAGGAGGACACCTGTGCCGGTCGGCCTGTGCCCTGAATGGCAGCAGGTGGGGGTAGAACGTTTGGGGAGGTCCACACATCCTCCAGTTTCCTGAGGACATGCTGTCCCAGAGTAGGCAGCAAGATGGCCACTTCGTTATCCACATGGTTGTGCTGTTCCACCACCCCGGGGCACTCGCGCCCGCCACACACCACGTACACCTGAGACGACACAGCGACTAAACTCAGGAATGGTACTCAGACTCATCTCGGTTGCCTCTCTGTGTCCTTGTCTACACTGTGTTTTATGCATGTAGACCTGCAACCAAAATAGGCAACAATGCCACTGTCCCCGCAAAGAGGGAGGAGTCAGTACAGAAAGAGAGATAGTTGACAAAACAAGTGGTTGAATGGGAGTGGGCGAGAGAGAAACAGAAGCGTGATTGAGGGGGCATGAAGAAATAAGAGAAATGGCAAATGGAAAAAAAATGACAAATGGAAAACAAGCAGCCAGAGTTCCCAGTGTGGTGGGATGGGGGGGGGTGGATTTAAAAACACAGATACAAAGAGGGACAAAAAAAAGAGAAAGGAGTTAAACTGCCTTGAGGTTCTGGTGCCAACATGCCCATCTAACAACATGGGGCACAAAAGCAGAGCGGACTGAGGACAGGCCTGGAGACACATCAACACCACACACAAGAGAAACACCGTGAAGGACTGGCAGACTGAAAGCACAAGGCATCATGGGGGATTGCGGTCATAACTTATTACATAACAAGGTTGCTCTACAAAAAGCCCAGCAGCTGGTGAAATGGAATAAAAAATTCAAAAGTAAGACTACATCGAGTTACTATGCTATGGACAAGGAAAAACAAAGATTAGCGCAGAAACGTCTGAGACAATAACGCCCTATGAGCAGGTAGGATGTATCGTGAAGGAATTACAAAATGAATAGAATTATCATACATTATAGGTCAATGAAGAACTCAGCAATCCAGCACATTCCACAGGAAATCCAACTCTTTCTCCACCATCTCTCCTCCATCACCTCCACCTGCCTTCCCCACCCCCTCAGCTGGCCTTGGCCCTCACCTTCTGTCCAGGGTGGAGTTTGTTGTTGAACCTGCTGAGAGGCGGGGGCCCTGGGGGTCCCATGGCGGAGTTACCCACACCCCCCTGAGCATCCCTGGGAGCCCCGGTCTCCAGAAGGCCCTCCGCGTTTGGACTGGAAGTACACATCAACGCCCCGAGTGGGGAGCGCTTCCCTAAACGGGTCTTGGGTAACATGGCCGGCAGTAACACCTTGCCTGAGCTTTCAGACGCTCTACTGAGACCTGGTTGTCGGGACTAATGGCAAAGACTGGTGGTAAAATGGGACGGATTTGGAGAGGTAGAGCTGAAAGAGAAGAAACAACAGTGGAGGTTGCCTCATTGCCTTCAAAAATCATGCGGTGTTACAGTTTGCAAAAATCGCTAACTGTTAACGAGCCTAATCATTTTTATTCTAAAGATCTCAGAAGAGACCTTCAAAGTGAGGGCTAGATGTAAGGCCTCGGTGATTAAATGAATCTTTTCTCGAGGAGCGTAATCACAGAGAAACTCAACGCATTGTGTAACAGAAAACGATTGCGCTACGTTTGCTATCGTACTCGCATGTTTCAAAGCTCTGTATACCGTAGTTGCCTTCATTGACAAACTGATATCTTTCCAGATGCCCATTTCAACAGCTCGTCCATTTTGCTAATGATTTCTTTGATTGATTAATTGATTGAGGGATAGCATACATTATTGGCTAATAACATTATAGATCATCAGCCCCTGAAGAGAACCCAGTTCGCCCCTCTGCTATCATTAAGCAATACTTCAGCTGGTCCTCATTATGGATCCTTTCCATTGACTTCTAGGGTAATAGCATCATCAAACTGTGTGTTGTCTTGGCTCCATTCCCAAGTGGTCTGGGCTGGGTTAGTTGCTTGCATAAACTACACTGGTTTTAGTGGATCACCTGACCAAACAAACCCCTGAGCTCAGTGTTTTAAAACATCGCCAGAAGAAACTCTATAGCATTTCATGTCCTTGTGGGCTACAAATACACATTAAACTATTTTTCCAATCAGTTAGGATATTTTGACTATATCAACTGTGCGGGTGACGATACAAGACTGGAAGTTAAAAAAAGAACAACTAAAACATGCAAAAAAAGCGATATCCCTCTAGGTTGAATTTGCATCTGACTACCATATCCCTTATCCTTGACCATAAGAGGAACATAAACAAGCCAGATGGCTCAAGCAAATACAGTTACACAAAAAAATATTTACTCATGATCCCCTCACTTTAACTCAGACACTGTGCTTTATCGTCCAGTTTGCCTTGACACTTCTTAACAGGGGGGCTGCTGGTTAAGCCTCCTACACACAGAGCTAAAGTTAGCTGCCAGTCAACGTCCTGACGGAATGTGCAAGTCTACTAGTTCATTATCTCTTAAGATTATTCTACATCTTTGAAATACTAAATCGTCATAACAGAGTACTGTACAATCATTAAATAGTTAGTACACCTTGTTCAGACTGAATCTTACTATTTTTTTAATTTCATGTTGTCCAAGTTACACTGCACATATTACAGATACATGGTCATTTACCCTGCTAATGAAAGGCAGCGCTCCAAGAATAGTCTTCTAGAAGTATCTCCCATAAATCTCCAGCCAGGTTCCAAAGCTCTGTTCACAATTTTATCCCAGGAATTCTTAAAACGCTTTGATCAGATTAGTCCAATTAGTGCCAAAAGATCAGAATGAGACAGCTAAATAAGCCTTTAGAAGTTGTCCAGTAAATCTCCAGTCAGTTGTCCCCTGGTTTAAAAAAAAATACAATAATAATATTATAGTATTACTCTCCCTATAACTAAACTATCATCAAGTACAGTAGCTCTACCTCTAGCCACTATAACTCAATCTACCATCAATAAGCCAGCTTGTCTCACATTATTAAAAGAAAAACTTGGCTGGTTTCCGTACTGGGATGTCACTATGATGTCATTATGATGTCACGAGAGCAACTGATGCAAGTCTGAACATCCAGATTGCAACCCAGCCATGGTGAGTCACCGCATCACAATGAAGAGGTGACTGATTTTTGCGTGAGAGGTAAACAAATTAAAAACACATAAAAAAGGGAGGTGTGTCCATGTCATGTATGCTTACTTTTTGTGTGGGTGCATATCTGCATCTATGTGTGTGCATACATGTGTAATTAACACCAAACTTGATGGTTCCAGTAAAAGTTGACTCACTGGTCAACTGAGCTGGTGATAACCGCATTTCTTATGATTTCACAACATTAGCACTATATTACAGTAAACCTCTATGTACGTGCAACCAGGCACAAGTTAGGGTCGTCTGTGCCTTTAATGTTTTGATCTAAATGTTAGAATAAACCAGGTGCTGGGAATCCTTAATGCCGATTGGCTTAAATAAGAGGTGTGAAGTCAAATACCATGGCTATGACAAAAATATACGTTTTACTTTTTGACATATGCGGGTGATCGCATTATAAATGGCGATAGGGTACCTTGAACTAAATGTTAATTCATTAAAGTTGCATGATGGAGCTATCCATGTACATAGATAACAGTGAATACAGGGAAGATGGGATACAAATCATTCTATAAAAGGGGTGGTACATCTGGCTAAAGAAAGCTACAAATCAAAAGTTAGAGCCGCACACCCTCAAACTGAGCTCAAACAGTCTGCTATAATTATGTTATTTTAGTTCATCAACACTTTCAGAACTATATGCATCCAATCGGCCCACTGCGTCACAGCTCAGGGTTGGAGAAAGCTGTGCATGCAACAAGTTCTCACTGCCCCCACCGTACTCTTGATTTACTCTGAGGTCACTTGCGGATGTGATTAGCAGGGATTGAGCAGACTAACGGCTCATTGACTAGACTTCTTTTAGCCACATGAGATGCTTGTCATTAAATTACCAATTTCCTGTCCCACACTCACTAGCTTGACAATATCTTGATTTCACACTCACCCATACAGGCATTGTTTGATATAAAACTATAGTTCAGAAAAATAATAGATGAACATTTATTTAAACAGAGTTGCTGTTTGGTCAACCATTTTATATTTGCATGCAAATGTAAGTTTATCATCAACATATTTCCACATTTGAATATTACAACATAAAAGTAATAGCAAGATAACAAGATGCCTTTGTATTGATGATGGAGTAAATTGGATGCAAAGTGCCAATCACTATGACGTCATTGTTTAATTAGGAAACGTTGTGCTTGCAAAAACATTAGGGAGTGTCCATTCCCCTATCGGCCGAAAATGGTATATCAACACATTCCCGCACTAACTGTCCATTGTGTGTTTCTCTTACCAAAACAACTTGTTAAGGTAATTATTATTTTGTTAAAACCAATACCCTGAAACAATACCTTTATTTTATACGTATTACTGCAAAATTGTCCCTACGACACATTTTATGTAAATATTTTATTATTACACATTTTTTATTTTGAAAGAATTATGCATGTGGTTGCATATTTAGAATAATATAATATTGGTGATTATGTTTAATTACGTTAGAATTAATAAGTCAGTTGACAAAGTTATTGTAACAAAAGGGTTTATGCGAAAAATATATAAATAGGATTCCAAACAACAATTTTACAAGAATTATTCTATGTTTTGCAAGAATATTTAACAAGGCACGGAGCATTGCGTTTTGAACAATAAACGAACGCTTTAGACTTCTCTCAATGTTCTGTGCCACATGTAAAAAGTAGCCCCAATGCATTTTGCAGCGATGACCAACATCTTTTTTCCCATGTTTACAATGAAAATAAATCCTTACAATCAAACAGTTGTGCACACCATGAAGCAATCTACGCACATGTTGAAAAGCATCGGTGAAAAATGCATTTACAGCACTTTTCTTAGATGAAAAACAACCCAAAGTTTTAATGGGTACAGTGTACTTACCTCTGCCAATGTTCTACACACCCCCTTACATCAAGCTCGCTTTAACCGGCTGTAACTTGAAATGCTCTTTTCAGTGCCTGAAAAGGGGCTGTATGCTGGTAACATGCAAACCCGGTATGACGACAGAGGAAGATTTGGAATGGGGTTTTATTTCTGCGAAACGATAATCCAGTTAAGACAATATAATGCACTCGGACTCAATTAACCATAATGTAGAGTTTGTCTCTAGCAGAACAGCTCAATCCTCAGCGGCAAAAAAATCAGTTAAGAGTGTAGATAAACAGTGGTTGTCAAGGATGCAGGAATAGAATCCACCGCCATGTCTTCTTGACGCCCTTTTCAGCGGGTTTTCAGCTCTTGTAGTAAACAAGCTAACCACGTGGGAAAGATGTCAGCGCTCATTGGTCAAACCCTGTTTTTCAAGATACACGCCCCAAAAATCGCACTTGTTTACAGTAGCCTGGAATTGGGGCTAACAATGGACATACACGTTTTCCATTTTATATCATGAAAACGAAAGCAAATCTTGCTACATTAATAAAGCTGTCAAACTGCAGTTACGTTCTAACATTGCTCATCATTTAATTGCCAACGTGTAGTTATTGCTTTAGTTCAAAATGAGGGACTTTGGGGGTGTTTGAAATCAATGAAAATACATTAATTTTATATCTTATTATTTACTAATATACGTTCCTCTTTGCACACTTTATTACTACCGCATTGCTGGAGCCGTTGCATACTTTTTTTACTGTACATTTCTGTGGACGTGACAAACCACAGTAGGTTGCAGTAGACAGCAGGTTTGTAAAGTTCACTGTTGATCAGGTTTTGATAAAAAAAAACGTGTAGGACAATATTTGCTATGCTCACAGTAGTCTGTATGCGGCCTCTGTTTACACTGCCAAGACAATCCTACTTTGCATTCCCCTTTCTTGTGGTGGCAAACTAGAACAATCTACGTGCAATTTTGGTATGTGGATTAAATATGTGTGTACTGGGAGTCCCCTACATGTGTTACATAACAGACTAGTCTTAATGCAATGATGTTTTTTCACTCCTGATTGGTAGGCATTGGCTAGGAGATATGTGACGTTCACATGCCGCTGCTGCATGGCGAGCTCGTGCAGTACGTGCGGGTGAGCATGTGGTCGGGCGGGCCTTTACACACGCGCACTTCAAAATGCGTGCGCGAAAATGCGTGTGATAACGCGCACAAACAAACACTCATTGCACGTAGGGAACGTAGGCCCACAACTCGTCGGCCGTGGTGTGTTCTTGTGGAGGTTGACTCAGCAGCGTCGTGTACTTTGTACCGGATATTGCGAAATCCCCTTTGGTCCAATGACCCAGATAAGTTGCACAGTCCACGGGCGTCTTGTCAACTTAAAAAAAAACAGGCATATGTATCTGCATGAATCTAGATGTCACTGCTCTGTTGCTTACTTTAACGTCTCTGTGTATATATACTATTTATTTTTTGCTGCTGCTAATCACGTACAGTTCTTAACAATGTTATCCGTGTATGGGTCCCCCAAACTTACTTCTAAGATTGTCAATGAAAGGAAATCACAAAATGCATTTTTAAAACCATCTATCAATAGAAGCAGGTGTTTTTGCATTATAAAATATACTTTTAAATGGGCTGTTTTAGTAGTACAAAACAAATATTTTTGCATGTCCTCACTTGCTGCTAACATAATCATATGTTTGTCTACTTTATATATATAATACATTAATTATCTATGAAATATTGCGATATGTCCCCCAGTTTGTTTTCAACCCAGTCACGCCATACTATTTACCCCATATAAAATAATGGATCAGTCCCTGTGACCTCATATCAAGTAAGTGACATCACACAAGTTTCTTGAAGAACATGCTGCAAAGAAATGCAAGTGTCAGTATCTTTTCTTACCTATAGTTCATGGTTTTTATTGTCAAATTGAGATTGTCAGGCTCAGTGAGAGTAAACAATTGTTTAAGAAATATTAAATATAAATATGTTGCAAAACACAAACATGTTATGATGTCCTAAAGGCCACGTGGTCCTACTGTCTTAGCTATTTATGGAGTTGTGGCAAACTTCAACCCATCACATTCAACCCCATAACATATTGTATAATAAAATACATAATGAAAATTGGGATTTCATGCATGAGATGGAAAAATGTATTTTCTCAAAGGTTTAACTAATCCATTATCTCATAAAATGATCAGAAATATAATCAAGGTAATTTTTAAGAAAAGGTATGATCCAAAAGGCACCGGTCTCTGAGAATCGCCTGTATATGTATCTATTTTTGTATTATTATCAAGCTTCTGTCATTATTCCACTAGGACGATTTGCATAGCTAGGAAATTAATTGATAAACAATCATTTAATTTTACAAGGAATAGGTCTCTCAATTCGATTATAGGGGTTTTTAAGGCAGTACTGTTTTGACATGATCAAAGTCAGACCAGTGAGAAATAATAATGTAGTGTAAAATAATAATAATAACAATACATGTATTTAAATACTTGAAAAACAACCAATTTTCCAGGCATTTTTGATGATTTATTGGTTCTTTATAGCCTACTCCCCTTGCTCGTCATATTGGTCCATCCTAAAGCATGTTTAGGGGGTGTGGCGCAGTTAGCCTATCAGTGTCAATTTTTCCTTTTAGTCAGAAACACGCTCTATCTGCAAGATTCCTGGCCATGATCTTTCCTGCAGTACAGATCCCTTTACTCTAGTATTAATGAGCTGTAAGCCACTGTACTTTATCTCGTTATGACCAACACCTTTTTATGACAATAATTGTGATTTATAGATGAGTTAATCCAGACACTAAATATATTAGTAGTTTCTGCAGTAACACCAGAGGAGACAACCTGGGACTTTACATGATCTGGTCATGTTTTCACATTTGCTAAGTCTTGTAAAAGTGATCAGATTTCCTGTTGATCACCTTGGCTCTAACCCCAACCAGCTGTTGTTGAAAGCCTTGAGGTTTTTATCCTCTGGTCTAAGAGAAAATGGGTTATTCTACAAGGATACAAACTTACAACCTAAACCAAAAACTAATAGGTTGTGGCACTTTGATGCAGTTTTAATGCATTAATTAAATCCCAAATGTATTAGTGTTACATTACAGTAATACAGTAATACATCATAAATTCTCATTTTGATACAAAAGTGATAACACATATTTTCAGGGTAAAAAATTAGACATGTGCAGTATACTCCAACAGTACCTACTTACTCTGTATTTGTCTGTTCATAGAAGACCTCAGGGTCCAGATTTCATTGTGAACATGGACTTCTTCAAGGAAAATGTTTTGAGGGCTGTGCCTGTGAACCATAAATTACAAACTTTTTAACACATTAACTATTTTTGAAAGACCAACATTCGTCATGTGACTGTGGCATTCTGTGCCTCGAATGGTAATTAGACACTAGCTAAAAAACTTTTAGCTGATGTACAGATTAATTGTACAGTAGTTAACAACAGACAACAATCTTTTTTTAGGGATAGATGGCGTTCTGTACATTAAGCAGTTTCACGACATCTCAGTGGTTGAAAAAAAATAAAACATCAGCACACATTCAGTAATGGAAATTACCTTTTAAAACACCAACAGCTCAGTACATTTTCAGCTGAAACTCGTCCCTGTCTTTCGCAAACTTTCTATCAAATAAAGCATAAAACACCAGAAAAAACATATCTTTAACAAAATAATGAGACCCAGTTGTTAAACAGGAATAGAGTTGTTATGGTGATCTATGGGTCCGATTGGAGGGGATTTCCCATATCCTTATGTTCTTTGTCCACCTACTTACCAGGCCCATCATTACTCTGCCAAAGTATAATGTGGCCACAATGGACTAATGTCTAGCTTTAGTGAGATGTAAAGTCACCTAAACACACACATAGTCTCAATCACACAATACAATCACACACATAAACTGCTAATATCATGGGATAAATTAACTACTTATCATGTATGCTGTTGCCCCTGATTTCAACAAATACAAGAGCTTCTTCCAATGAATTTCAGTGCATCAATACAGTGACACAGATGTCCTAAACGCTCACATCAACGTTAAACATTTTTTAAAGACACAGACCAATGGTCACTGTGAAAGCTTGGATTACAAAGATCAGTTGTTAGTATTGTTTAAAGCACTTAATCTGAGGGCTTCAGCATAAAAACATAATTTATCAAACATAACTTACAATGCAAAGCCTGTACCATCTCTCTGCCCAGACTGTGATATAATGAAGGCCTATTTCTTGTGATCTCAGCCCAAGGCCCTTGAGAGTCATTGCATATAGGTGCAAAGTTAAAGCTACAGCTGTTCCATCTGCCTACACATATACAGTTTCGCTTTGCTACGACAAGACATAATTAGCGGCTCAGGTTTAGCCAAAGACTGATTAAGGACCATTAGTTTGAGGTTAGCCTAAAGTGCTATCTGTGATTTGAGGTGCTGGAGTCGATACCATTTAGTTCCAGCTTTGTGAGTCGCTGAGGCACTCTGCAAGCTGTCTCGAGTGGAGAGTTAAGTGCAAGAGATCAAAACACACTTGTATCAAACAGTATTGCAGGATGTTTTCAACTAGTACTATACAAGTTTAGCTCACCTAACATTTGATTCACTTAACATTTGATTCATTTAACATTTGATTCAATTAACATTTGATTAAATTTGATTCTCATGTGGGACCAGTAGAAAACAGTATATAAATGTGCACACTGACCTAAGATTGTCTCTATAAAATGCAAAAATGTCCATAATATATATATATGTGGTGAGAGTGGAAGAATAAAGTTTTACAACATTGTTTTACCAAATAGTATTTTGGGCAGGCATTTTTATCAATGGGGGAAATTTACTTAATTCATATACCATTTGCAATGTTTTTGGGAAAACAGAGCTGGGGGACAACGGTTTTATCTGGGGGGGCAATTACCCACATTGCCCCCACCGTATATCAGTTGGCTAACAAAAGCTGGCATGCCTCTCTCTTGTTTTGAAACGAGAAGTCTGCTCCTGCGTTCTTTGAACAGTGTTACAGAGACTTCGTCATTGAATAACAAAGAACCAACAGTGGATTTTGTAGACAAACGGGAAGTGGTCAGCACCACTGATGACAAGTTAGCTAAGTGATTGAATGATAAGGGGCAAGGTTAAACACAAGTCATTATTAAAGACAGTTTCAATGGCAATGTTTTAACTAAATTGACTGAAGATTCAAGCTAAATAAAAAAAGTTGTTAAATTTTTTTTAACACTGTTAACACTGTTTATCTTTGCTCCAGCCCTACTTTATCACGTTATAGGCCTAGATAAAATAACCCAGTGTATATCCCTGTGTTTGTGATAAACTAATCCGATTTTCAGGTGGCTCAGTGGTTAGGGAGTCAGACTTGTAGTGTAAAGGTTTGCGGTTTGATTACTAAATGTGCCAAATGTTGTTGTGTCCTTAAGCAAGGCACTTTGGCTTAAGTTGCTCCAGAGGAATGTCCTTGTTTCACTTTAAGTCAATCCTGGAAAAGAGCATCCGCTAAATGACAAAAATGTAAAATGTAAATGAAATGATAGTAGGGCAATATAGACAACTCTTATTCTATATTTTCAGTAGCAAGATAAATTATTTTCCATTCTGATAATTGTACAGTAGTCAAACTGTTACTTTTGGTCTTTGTTTTTCTGCCATCTGCTGGCAAGTGTGTAAAACTGCAGTAAATCATATTACTCGCATCAGAGTCATATTCTGTGTATTCCAAACCTACCCCTATGCACTAAGCACTCGCTGGAAAGGCCCTACGTGGTCAAATGTTTCGGACTAAATTTAGAGCGTGAATTCCACAGAGTGTCTAGGGGCATAGTAAATGCATCAACTTCTACTGAGTGTCTAGAGGTTAAGTAAATGCATCAACTTCTACTGAGTGTCGAGGGGTTTAGTAAACGTATCAACTTCTACTGAGTGTCGATGGGTTTAGTAAACACATCAACTTCTACTGAGTGTCGATGGGTTTAGTAAACACATCAACTTCTACTGAGTGTCTAGGGGTTTAGTAAACATATCAACTTCTACTGAGTGTCTAGGTGTTTAGTAAACGCATCAACTTCTGAGCAAAGACCGGACCTGAATTGTTCAATTCATTGTCCACTGTTCATTAATCAGACATAAAGGGAACTGTAATTAAAAAATCCATCTTATCGTTTAACTAATAAACATAATGAGCTATTTATCATATAATTTGGCATATTTCATTTGGTTAACGTTTGACGTTACGAAATCTCATGTAAACAAATGCAAATGCCATATCCTTAGGCACGTCTACCAATTATTCAGTACGAAATTGCAAAGCCCGCAAGTTAATCCAGGGCTTTATTCTAACTCCCTAGCCATTTGTTAGCAGAGGAAGTATTGGTGCACACACTTACTGCAAGTTGTTATCTGAGGGTCTGAACAGCCCCTACACCCTTTATCATTTTTGCTTCCTCACCATTGGACACTTGTGCACATGCCGGAGTCACATGCGAATGAGCAAATCAAGGATTAAGGGTAGTGTTTGGAAGTATTGGAATTATTAATAGCTTGTGCCCTTCATAAAATCAACTAGACTTTCATTGTTATTTTCCCAATTTTACAATATGTAATATCAATCAAAACAATAACAAAATACATACTTTGCATTAAAAGCAAACATCACTATGCATATATTATATATATTACTTAGTTGTGTACTTACATTATCCTAAATGTTTCCACTAACTTTCAAATCCAGAGAAATTTGTAATATAATTCGAAGACACGGGACGTTTCATTTTGTCGCCCGTAAATGGCGTCATATAACCTGTGACTATAGTTGTTATAAGATCCAGGGAGCCGCCAAACATAACGTGAATAAAGTTATAATTTTTTAACAATATATTACTTTGTCAGTGAACATTTTTTCTGCCGGAGACGCTAGATTGGAAGGTTGTCATTGACGACGATAACAAAACCCATGATCCCACACAACCTCCCGACGTCATCCAAGTACATCTTTTTTGATTGAGAGCCAGGGCCCTGGCTGCCAAAAATGACATATTGCACGTTTAAAAGTAGTTCAAACAGCAAAATTAAATCAATAGTATGCTATCTTTAATTAAACTAATTAATTGATAAAAAGAGTTCTTATAGCTTAGGGACTGCAGCATTCACTTCCACGTCAGTGCCAGGGGTTCTGACCTCCTTAGAGAGCCTGCTCACCACGGCCACATTGGAGGCCCTGATCTCCCAGGGCGACGCCCGGGGCTCCGCCCCAAGCAGCAGAGACCACCAGTGATCTGTCCCTAACAACACAGATGGTACCAGCAACACCGCCCCCTCAGCCGGAGCCTGCTGCTAAGCCCCTTTTGCGGGTGCTGGCCACACCGACTGTATAGCTGGTACCGGCTGCCACGGCCACCTCAGCCTTTGTTGGCTGCATCTCCCCCCTGCCTGGGGCTGCAGCGCCTCCCCCCTGGCGGCTGTCGCGTCTTCCACCTATGAGGCAGGTGCCTCCAGCCCCCACCTTTGCCTCGGTCGCTCCTGGCAGGGATGCTGGGGACATCCTCTGGGCTTCTGCGGGGGGATTCCCCTCCTGGGCAGGTTCCGGCTGCCCTCCCTCTCTTCTCCATGCCTGGTGGTGGTGTCAGGGTTGACCTCCTGAGGGTGGGTTTTGTATGACTGGGGCCGAGCCTTTTGGGGAGGGATACTGTCGGAGTCGCTCCCTGATGGCCATCACAGACTCTGGTTTTTAGGGTTTATATTTATTTTTATAGTGTAAAAATTTACAGAGTTTCAGCTGTTTGCAATGAACAAATCAAACAAAACCAATTGATATAGCACAACACAATGAATGCTTCAAGTGGTTTCCCCAAATTCAACTGTAAATATAACTGATAATGGCTTCTCCAGTCCATAAATGATTCAAACCCTTCACGGTAAGCATTTTTAGTACTTAGTAGAGCACCCTTTTGCTGTTATGACCTGCTGCCAATGAGATGCATAGCCAGATACTAGCCTATGGCAGCGTTCCTGAGGAATCTTAGCCCATTCCTCATGAGCAATGGCATTCAGTTCAGAAATAATTTTGGGTTTGCGTACTGCAACTGCCTTCTTTCCACCAGAAAAGAAGGCGGTTGAAAATCCACAAATTCCACCAGAGATTTTCAAGAAGGCGGTTGCCACTGTAGAATCTTCCAGGACTTCTTCTGCAACCAAGCCTTGGTGAAATCTGAGGTATGCTTGGGATCCTGGTCTTGTTGGAAGGTCCAATGAGGCCCAAGCTTTAGCTTCCTCACAGACGGCATGATGTTTCTCCTAGGATTTCCTGATACTTCAATGAATCCATCTTGCCTTTCACACGCTGCAGGTTTCCAGTGCCAGAGGATGCAAAGCAGTTCCAGAGCATCACTGAGCCACCACCATGCTTGACTGTGTACAGAGTGTTCTTTTCAGTGTATGCTTCATTCTTCTTCCAAACGTACCGCTGATCCATGGTGACAAAAAGTTCAATTTTTGTTTCATTGCTCCACAGAACAGAATACCAAATCCTCTGTGGCTTCTTTATATAATTTTGAGCATATTGATCCCAACTTTTCTAGTGCTTTTGGGTCAGTAGGTGTGTCTGTCTTCTGGAATGAGTTCTGGCATGGAAGCTTTCTATGTTTAGTACTGTTTTATTTTGCTAAGTGTTTTCATAATAAAACACAGTTTGCGTTTGTGTCACGTTGTTGGTGTGGCGGTGAGAGGGAGACTTAGGCAGGTAGATGGTAGATGGTAATAACGATAATGACATAACAGTTTTAATGTTGTGTCGAAAAGTCCAGGAAACATACTTTCGTATTAGTTGCACAGTACCACGTAAGCGAGTATGCACAACAGATATATATACGTAGCTACGTGCTCTTAGCAGTGGCACAGCACACTGAATGGTATAACATAAATACAGAGTGTACGCAGCTCCTAGACAGTTTTCCCAAACACAACGTAATTTTGTTCCACAGAATACCAAACAATTATCGACGCCTCTCTCTGGTCTGGGCTGTATATATATAGTAAGCTAACCTAACTAATAGAAAACGGCTGTCCGGTAATCAGTAATAAAACCGATCTACTAGATACCAGCCTCACCAACCCTAAACCCTATCGAAGCAACAGCCCAGAGAAGAGAGAGGTGTCACAAAGCCTTAAAGGAACCTTTACACATATTTTAATGAAAACCTAAATCTACATGGAAAGCACTGAAACAACAATACAAAATGAACTGAAATACTCAAAACATATATAAAGAGTCCAGTCTCAGTTCCTGTTAACGCCAGCCCACACTGGGCTGGGCATTACAGTTTTTCTTTATTTCTCCCTACCCCTGACCCATATGTTTCATGAGGTAAGGGATTATAAAATTCAGACTAGCGTACCTACGCTACATTGCTCTCCAGCGACTCCTTATGTGCAGATCAGTGCCTGTGAGCTCAGTCAAGAAAGTATAGTTGTCTAATGTGTAGTCCTTCCTCACATGAACTGACTAAAGCTTTCATGTTGACCAGGCCTGTGATAAGAATCGTCCGTTTCAGGTAAGCTGCGACCGTGATACGAACCCTGGCCTAATGCTGACACCAAGGACAAGAACTCTAGATGTTTTGACTTTGTTTTAGTAAGACCTGCCATCTGAAGGCCATGGCTGTTAGCATGGTTGAGACACCCAAATATCATATCTAAGCCTTCAACAATATCCAAGGCTTTTTAAATGTGTCACAATGAGCTGGTATTAAAGGATCTGATCTAGGGTGTCAGCATGGTGTGGTAGGCTGCCGCTGGCTGCCTTACAGGACAAGCTACGTCATGATAGTCAGTGGTTCGAGCCTGACTATGGCTTCTCCGACTTCGCTCGGAACTTCCAGCATGAGGCAGCGCATACTGCCCTGGATTTGGAATAGATAAGTTGAATTATCTACCTTGCCATGTCACTCTCCAGCGACTCCTTGTGTGCAGATCGGTTTCCTGTAAGTTCAATTGCGAAAGTATAGTCGGTGAGTGTAATCATCCCACACATTACCTAACTAGAGGTTGGATGAGCAGTGTGAAAAACAATTGTAGGGCTCAGAGATATGTGGTTGAAAGAACCATGTGAGTGCCCCTTACCATCCCGCACCTGTCCAAGGAGTTGTGGAGCTGCTGACAAGAAAAGGTTAGTGGACATTTGGACAAGAACAATTGGGGTGTGAGAAGAATGGGGAAAAAAATCACAAAAAAACTCATCCTGCTGACCTGCTCACGGCAATGTCTGGATTATTTAGGGAAATGGTTCCCAGTCAGGGGTACTAGGACCTACGGGTGTACTTGAAAATACTAATGCACTTGAGTAGCTGCTTCATAAGTACTTTAAAAAGTTGTTGGCAAACACTTACTTGGCAACATTTGCATGAAAACCGAGTTCTCTGGAACAGAAAGTATGTTAAATTAATTACTGCAACATACAATGTTACGTTTAATAACCATAGATTTATCAAACATTTTATCGATTTGCGCCTCCGGATGTTTCTGGGAGCCGCACTGCACCAGATTGAGGTCTTATATTTGTAAATTCAAATGGCTTTGCTGGGGCCTGTAACTGTTTGAGGCTTGACTGTGCTGCTAGGCCTGAAAGTGGAGCAAATTGGCCAACTTACCAGCAGAGGTATTTCTGGTCTCATCATTGTCCAGACGGAGGATCACATGCAAATAGTAATGGGTCGTTCACAGACTAATAAAAGGACTTGGAGAATATGTCGGGATGTAATAAACTCTCCCACATTAATTACTATTCAGATAGTAGATACAATATCCTGATTCTGTTTATGTCCACAAGGTGTCACTGTTAGACCGAACATTAGATGGAATGAACCCATTCAACCCAAAGCGCTAGTTCCGGTACTAGGTCAGTAGGCAATGGGGCGGGTTTTCGTGCACCCATCCCATTGGTCGCACCCTCAGTTCTCACAATGTGATTGGAGGACAGTTGTTACCGGGTCTGAGGTGTAGAGAGGAATAATTTCACTTGATATATATGTATATATATAACAATAGATGTCCAATCTCAAAGAATGACTGGGCCACATGTGTAATTCCACTTGAGACATCGTATAGTGGAACATCATTAGACAAAATGGATAAGATTAGTATTATATTAGTCTGGAACCTGATGACATCCGTTAAAACATAACAATGTAATATTCAAAATTGTTACTTTTTTATCAGCAAGTGACAATGGACAACAGGGGGGCAACGCCCCTCAGTGTTAAAATCAGGTAACCCTCCAAAACTCAGTTTTGTACTTTTGCATATCACAGCTTATCAGTGACACTGGGCATACACCAATTGCCCAGGCTGTAGCAAAGGGGGTAAAGTTATGAAAGCTTGAATGCATAGTTTACACATAGGAGCTGCAGATGAGGCAAAAGTTCCACTAACCCTCCTGGATATTCTACTAAGCCAACAGGATGTGGGCCCCGTCCTGGGCAGTGGGGCGTCAGCATATTGAGCAGGAAGTGTTTCAGCTGGACGTCACAGACACAAACCCACTCAAACAGGATATAGCACATCACCCCGCTATCTAACCCCCTCACCACCTTGTAACATTTGGGGAATGCAGTTCGGATACATCATGTTTCTCTAAATAAAAAGAACATGTTCTTCCTTTTCAAAGGTCATGCAATTGGATGAATTGAGTGAACAAAAACCCACAAGTGAATAATATTTTTGTTTATTACAAATGTGTATTAAATAATATGAACATTTTAAGAGTAAGTAATTATCACAGTATGGATAAATTTCCATGAAAATTGCTTTACACATTACAACGACAATGTCCAAATTAATAAATGCAGATCGGAAATACGATACAAGCACAATACATTCATGTAGGTATTATGTACAGATATACAAGCAAATAATATACATACATGTGTAAATCAAACTTCCATTACAAAGGCTTTGGCGAAACAGTGCATATATATATACAATTTAGTCAAACATTTAAAAAGTTGCTTTAACAAACGAAAAATGTAAAAATGAGCGGTAGAGACCAGTGCATGTCCTAAGACAAATTCCATGAGTAAAATAGCAGCCTTGTGCACTTGGCTACCTCCTATTCCTGTTGTGGTTATAGTGTAGGATATGACATCACTAGCGGGTAGTATGAACTTCCTTCAGTTTGAGGCAGGTACCAACATGCTGAGAGAGAGGGGGGCGGAGCTTGAGGGCGGCGGCTTGGGAGCAGTCATTTTGTTGAGGCTGCGCACCTCAGCCTGCCAGGAAGGGATCTTCTTGGTTGTCATGTGACGTCGGGCGTGTTTGGTCAGGTGGTCGCTGCGCATGAACCGCCGGTCGCACACAGGGCACACAAACTTCTTCTCGCCTGTGTGGGTCCGGCGGTGCCGCGAGAGCTCATCGGAGCGCGCAAACTTCTTGTCGCAGCCATCCCAGCTGCAGCTGAAGGGCTTCTCACCTGACAGACAGAGAAGAATACTTAGAGTCATCTTCATTTAGTCATCAGCAAACCAACTATAGGATATTGATTCATATGAATTCATAGTGATTCATACTTAAACTCACTGTGACTCATCCGTGAGGAAATGTGATCTCTTACCCGTGTGAGTGCGGAGGTGCGCCTTCAGGTGGGAGCTCTTGAAGTAAGTCTTCCTGCAGCCGGGAAAGTTGCACACATAGTTTCTCCGGCGGGAGAAGTCCATCTTGGTGGGGTTGCATGCCCCGGTGGGGACGTAGACAGGGGCAGGGGCCAGAGGTAGCAGTTTGGTGTGCCCCAGGGTCACGACAGTCTGCGGGGAACAGTGGGGGGCCTGAGAAACATTGGCCTGGGGAAGAACCAGCATCACTGTGCCCTGAGGCATAGCCTGGCCCACGAGGAATGGCTGCTGCAGGGACCCTGGTGACCCCGACTGGGGCAGGATCGCCGTGGATGTCCTTGAGTTCTGCATTGGGCCATGGATGAAAGCGGAGATCATACCTGGTTTGTTGCTTAATGGGAACATCTGACAAATGATTGGAGAACTGGAGTTGGGGGGTGTAGAGAGGCGCAGTGGATGGCTGTTTTGAGGTTGGGATTCAGCAGTGGTAGGGGGGGCGTTCTTATAATGGATAGGCTTGGGCTTGTCCTTCTCAGTCTGTACTGGTTCATCCTTACACAAGTATAGGGCAGGTTTGGGTGTGAAGGGGGCAGATGGGGGTGTGCCCTGTTCAGTCTTTACTGTGTGCCGTGAACAAACATCCGGGTCGGAGACCCTCGGTTGCTCTGCAAAGGGGGTTGGAATGTTCCGGCAGGGGCGTGTGTCAGCCGTGTGACGGATGACGCTGGTTGCCATGGCTCGACAGGGCCCAGGGATCTTTCCTGCAGTCGGGGACATGGCGATGGTCTCCCCGGCCTGTTGCGGGCCCCCGCAGACCCTTAAAGAGGGGATGGAGCAAGGCCTGTTCAGCGGGGAGGTGGCGGTGTGGATGGCAGTGCTGGTCTCCACAAAAATGGGGCTGTGGGGGGGAGTCATACACTGGAAACCAAAGATAAAAGGAGACCGAATCAACGAGTGGTAACAAACTGTGACCACATAGAGGTTAGACTGGACACATTTTGAAACAGAGGTTTAATGCAGATGTTGAGAGATAAGTGGCCACAAAAAGGCACGTCCTGGTGTAAACACTGAAGTAATGACTACTCTTTATCTACTACCGGGAAACTGAACCTCCCTAAACCTTTCAACGCATCTAAACCAATCACAATGTTTTCCACAAACCCATCAGCCTGAGATTAAAACACTTATCTCCAAACTGGTATGAAACATACAAAAAAGCACGCAGTGGTTGGCCAGTGACGAAGCAGTCTTACCAGGGATGAGAGCGAGACAAAGTCCTTGGGGGTCTCTGGTGGGTCGGGAGGCAGCAGAGAGTCGCAGGAGTCCGAGGCAGGGGTAAGAGGTCTGTGCTTGAAGGGGCTGAGTCGGTGCTGACCCCAGGAGCTCATGCAGACCAGTGCCTCAGCGGCCTCCAGATCTGTGTATTCCAGACTGTAGCCTGCGGACAACGGTTCACTGTCCTCTCTCTTTCTCTTCAGGTAGGAGCTGTACTGGTCCATTGCCATCCTGTTGTCCTGGGGAGGATAACACAAGAAGAGAGGCATTAAGGAAAGAACCGGAGGTCTGATGATGTCATGCTGTGTAATGGAGGGCGGCTGAGTCACCGTGGGAACGAATCACCGTCAAACTTGGAAGTGTAGGCAAGGTCGTAGGTTTGTGTTGCATATTGGGGGGTCGGGGTAATGTCAATAGGATTTCACTCTTTCCGGGATGGGGGGGGGTTCATGGAGGATGGACTAATTAATGTCTGGGGTGAAGTAAATGGAATGGTGCCTCACATTGGGTTTAATGTGTTTAATTTACTCCAGTCCAGACAATAATCAGCCCATAACCATAAATATACTCCCATGACTGTAGGAGACACTCAATCAAGACCACACACAGAGTGTTCATAGTGAGAAAGGGAAGCACCCAGAATGACATCAAATTGAAGGTCTTAACAGTTTCTATTCTCCCCAGTCATTTGCTTCATTTTCCTGTTCTGGTTCCTCTGAGGTCACGTGTGTGTCTGGCTGTCAAAAAACAGAAGGAGCGGGCTTTGGAGACTACACCCCATCTGCCCTGCGCTACTATATCAATACACCTCCCATTGCCAAATATAGACCAACTAGTGACGTCTCCCTTCCACTAGCCATGCTAGACCCCCATGCACAGGGGATGTTACTCAAGTGTGTAAATGCACCAGGAAGTGACTTGACTAGCTGGCATCAGTGATCGTATGGCCACTCCCCAGGCTCCACAAATTTTAAGAGTAGACCACCAAGACCACTAACTTTATCAAAACGTTATGTAAAGTGATTGGATCTACAGATGTTTTTTATATTTGTTAACTGACAAAAATAAATTACTAATTGACAGTTAACAAATTGCAAATATCAATACTGTAACCAAAAATATCTATATGTATACAAATAAACTGGAGGTTCAAACAAAAACAAGTAAAGTACACTCTTGGTTATATCCTGTACATTAAGTTAAACAATAACACACGCATAACTCTAAATAATAATTGCAATATATACTGTACATATATGTAAATTAATTATCTTCTCACCAGATATGATACTTCCATTTCGGGATACTGTCGTGACGGCATTGTTATTATGGTATTATTTTCTTTAAGTAATGTCAAGCCGATATTGAACAAAGACGCGGTCCGCGCGCCGCTTAGTTGAGAGTGACTATTCAAATCGTTTTTCACGGGGGTTCTCTCTCAGCTGTGTAACATGAGGAGAAAAAAGGAAAACAACATTCACAACAGACAGGAGGGTGGCAACATGCCACCAATGAGAAAGAAATGTGTGTGAGACACGAGCCAATGGCATACGATACAACGCGTGATCAATGCATGGTCGAGGTACGATTGGACGAAATAGGGTGCGTGGCTGTTGGTGGGCGTGGAAGGGGAGTCATCAGTGTCAGAAAGAACCCGATGAACTGTGCAAGTCCGAAAACTAGGCGAAAGGTCGTAAGTGTCGATTCCGATCGAGGCGAATCCCTGGTTTCACACGTTTTTACGTGTTTTTATTTAATAACAGGATATTCAACGCGTTTTAGAGTTAGTTGGTCGGTTATTGCTCATGTCATATGCTTTATTCTGAAAGATCCCAACAGAATGTGGGTTTTGAGCAGCAACATTTTTACATTGTATCAGATACCGATAAAGTTGACGTCAATCTGTTGCTAAATGTATCGACTTGCATTACCGGTATGTGGTTTATATGTTAAGAATACGTTACATGGTATTTGTACACTTTTGTTTTTAAATAATTTAGCATATCCTCCTAATGTAGGAAATCCAATATCCCACATTATGCATAGTATTGGATCATAATACATTAAATAGTGTTTTTATATTTAGCCCTATAGTTTATTGAACTCTGGACTTTCTTCCAGACAGTAAACACCTTTCAAGGAATCCTTGGGTATAGCTTGTCAACATAAATCTCACACGTGTTTTTTTTCCATATAGCCCCAAATGAAGTTTCCACATCCCCGTATTCTATGTAGCCTATGTAGGATAAATCGTTTTAAAATGACTGGATTTTATGTAGGACTAATACGTAATTTAACACATAATGCATAATGACAACAGATGAATTGTGTTGTCTATAAAATGTATGAAGTATTAAGATATTAGTTGGTTGTTGTAATAGTTTTACATGTCGGTTCAAGCTGATTTTCTCCGAATTGCATGTCCTGCTTACAAATGGGGGTTGACCTATATCTCGAGAATTGTTGCATCATCAAAGTTGTTTACTTCACGAAAAACACTAGCATAGTTTCAAAACTCGGCAACTGCAGTATTCTCAGTAAAATAAACCATAATCACAGATAACTGTCACTTAACAAATTCACAAAAACCTGCCGTTTAACATTCCAGTTATCTGATCCTCTAAAAATTTTTCAATAAATCCTGTCATCCTTTAACAACGGTCAACCGTTGTTTTGGTCTACCACCCAAACGGTACACTCAAGCCTACCCCACAGCCAATGACAATGTGGCAGGTGTGGCCTCCCAGCATGGTAGGAGTGGCTAAGGAGGCCATGCCAACTGAGTCATGCAAGCATGAACTCAAGGAGCAGGTCAGAGCTGGGCTTGGTTGTGCAATGCAGACCAGTGTGGATGCTACAGTACGCAGTGGGAGCATTAGAGGTGTAGCAGCAGAAACTGTTTGTGATATAAGTGGTGCAGTCCACATGCACTCAGCCAACGAGGAAACTGGAGCAAAGGTGAGCCCTGGCTATGTCTAGGCTCACACCTCCCCACCCCTGCTCTCACCTGACCTCTCCATCTCTCGGGAACTTGAGAGGGGTCACTGGAAAGGGAGGTTGAGGGGAGTCGCCTTGCAGGAGTTAAATTTATCACAATTTATCACCCGCACGACTATCACTTACTCCCAGCCACCCACAAGCCATGATTTGTAGACACTTCAGAGAAGCAGTGTCATGTAAAGAAAGATCCCCATTCCCACAGCGCTACCACTCTCAGATGTGTGGTATTGAGAACTTTCTGCTGACTATACACAAAATATTGTGTACTAACCATGGCGGGCATGTTTGGATTTACCAGGAATCAGTGACACATAAGTTCATTGGATATAATCAGCTTGAGTTATGGAACTCATTTTCTGTTTGTTTTGGTAGTTACATGAGAATAGTGATCAATCGAACTGAACCAAGACAATGAGTACTCAACTTGATTGATCACAGTATCTTTATTATGCATTACAGAATTATTTCCAACGACTTCTGTGGTAAATATGGTCCCATAGGCACAAATTAAATGATGGATCCTTGGACCAATGCACTTAGCTGAGGTATAATCAATAAACCACAATCCCTTCTGATGCCTTATTGCCACTTAGAAAAGTAAAAACATACAGGATTCCATACATAAGCTATATGGTTTTATAGACACCTCTGTTCAAGTAATTAGCATTCAAATCATCTGGGTACATATACTCTAGAACGATTTAAGGGACCACTGCACATTTTTCTTAAATCAATCGACAATATTTTTATTAAAAATTTGGGAGAAATGTTGTCAGTATTTTATTAATAAAACAAAATATTCACTTTACCCAAACACATACCTCTCAGTAGTAAAACCAGAGACACTGATTATTTTGCTGTGGTCTCTTAATTTTTTTCCAAACTGTATACAGTATATACACTACAAAAACATAGTGTAAAAATAGTGTGTCAAAAGTTGTAGAACACTTAAAAATATACATGTGTTTTAATAGAAACGTATACCTTTATTCACCTAGGTGGCATTCAATTAATCAGAAATTATAATAAAAACATGATTTATTATGGATGAGCTAAAATATTTCATGATTAGCAAACTGACGTAATGATTGCTGACAATTTGGATTTGAAATTGAATGTGAGTAATTAAATTTAAATCAGTCATTCCCAACAGTGATAGACATTTGCAACACTGGTAACTGCTTGGATATATATTTTAATAAATGTAGTCCTGTAATTGTTCCACTGAGTAAAGGAAGTGGAAACAAACGCAGAGCAATGTAATAGTTTTAATATTACAAAGAATAAGATAGATGTACGCGAACAACAGACATATGAACAGCAGACAAATCATACCAGGTTATCTAATGGTGTTGATGAGCTGACGAGGTGCAGGTGTGCTGGTGTGATTGCTGGTGTGATTGGCTGGTGTGATTGACTGGTGTGATTGGCATGTGTAGAGCATGTCTGAGTGTTGTGCTCAGACCGGTGGCAGTAGACCGGCGACTCCGGAGTGGAGAAGGTGGATACCTGACAAATGCCACCTTGATGAAGTTCTATCAAAAACGTAAAATCTCTGGGTGTTCTAAAACTTTTGACAGGTAGTGTTCATAAAGGTAATAATTATTCATAGTTTAAATGCACACACAATGGCTGCGCCTCTTATTTGTACACTGTTGTCATCACCTGTTCAAAGGTGATAACGAGGTATAGAACACCTCGTTCTACACCTCGTTCAAAGGTGAGAACGAGGTGTAGAACAGTGGTTCCGGAAATTGTCTGTGGTCTCCAGGAAACAGACAAAACTAGCCATAACTGTTCACCTCTACAGTACATAAATGTCCGTCTTCATCTGCCCTGGCATGTATCACGTACTCACCGCATCCCCGAGTACAGAAGCCTTACCAGACATGGGACTAGGTTGTCCCAAAACATACCTGCCTAAAATACCTGGGTGAGATGGCATGTCACTGACAGACAGCAATGACAGTCATCGTCATTACATTAGGGTTGGAATCTGGGTGAAAGGATACCAACCTTCGAGAGTGTAACGTGTCACTGAGGCACAAACCCCCATGGTCCATGGCCCGGGCACTCTGCCTGTTGGCAGGGGCCATTCAACCCGCTCTGTGGGCTAGAGATACTTAGCCAAGGCAAGCAGTTCCTGGCATAGATGTGGGATTAGTTGTGCTACTTCCTTTTACGTCGTTGACAATCTTTTAATCTAGGCTATATTTTTAATGCCAGTTAGAGTGCTACTTAGAATTATAACTAGTGTTACTTAGAAAAGGGTTGAATGTACATTTTCCATGGTGCTTGTTACGTGTTGCTTCTTTGCCTCTGTACTGAATATCACAACGGGTGGAACCCCCGCAATCTTCGTTGTGCATATACATTCTATTGCCTTGTCCATTGGTTCAACCAAGGTACAAATGTAGTAAAAAACTCTCCTCTGATTTGACTTTGCAATTCTAAAGATGCCATTTTTATCTAAAGTATATTATTCCAGACTAGAGTAGGTAGGCACCCATTGTTCCTTGTGTGGGAGTAATATATTTCAGTCACTAGGCCATGCCTCCAAGGGAGACATCCGTTTGAGAGCTACTAAGCAAAATATTTAGAAAGACGTCTTTTCAACGCCTATTCAACGTTGTTTCAACCACAAAGACGTCTTTTCAACATCTTTTCAACCTCAATTGCTTAGAGGGAAAGTAGCAGACGTTTAAAACAACACCTGAAAGTAGATCTCCCACATCAGTGGAGGCAGGTGAAACGTAATTGAAGGGAATGAGCTCATATTGAAGATAACCTCTGCAACTTTTGTAATTGCAAAAGTATTTTTAGAGCCCTCATTTTAGTCATTCTAAGTAGAATCGTTGTCTTACCGCAGTCAGCTAGAAACACAATGTTGTTTCTCACTGCTATGGCAGCCATTTCCTTACAGAGCGTCAAGCAGAGAATCCTCAGCAAATTGTGTGACCTATGTTTCATTAAAGTGGAGGAAGTACGGTTGCCAGAAATGTCAATCAAACCAAAGCTGTACAGTGACGTCTAATGAGGTTTCAGGGAGGCCCCAACCCCTAGCCACAGTAGAACAAGAGAGAAAATATGAGTGGGGACCCGTTGTAGCCAGACAGCGCCTATGTTGACATTCTTTAGAAACCAGGGCCCGTATTTATCAAGCTTCTCAAAGTGCCGTTTTAGTCTTAAGTGCTGAGAAAAAAAATTCACAAAATGTAGTCCTACTATCAAACTTAAGTATTAAAAGCAAGTAATCAAATTTCTTAAAGCTAAGAATCAATCTTACTCTCCCAGTTATGTAAGACAGCTTGAGAGCTCTCTCAAGTGGTTAGGAGTTGCCAGTAGAGGCTTGTGATGGCACTGAGGAGACAGAGACGTGCGCAAATCTTTCAGGAGAGTAAGAATGTTGAATTGTTTGATGACACGCCGTTAATTAAACGGCATCATTTGGACAGAGCAGGCCTTATCTTCGTCAGCGACTTGGTGAGGGACGTAATTTCACCAGTGACTTTATGCAGCAATGCATTTTCAGATGAATTGAAGGTGGAGATGATACTTCGTTTCCTTGCAACAGGAAAAATGCAGCAATGCAATACTGATGATTTGGGGCCATCACAACCATCAATAAGCCAAATTGTCATGGAAACAATAATGACACTTACAGCTCCACACATTGTCACGCATTTCATTCACTTCCCAATAACAACGCGCATAATCCAACAGAAGCAAACACAATTCATGCAAATAGCCGGCCTCCCAAGAGTAGTAGGCGCAATTGATGGCACTCATGTAAAGATAATTTCTCCAAGCGTCAACAGAACGTTTATGTGAACAGGAAGAGGTACCACAACTTCAACACTCAAGTTGTGTTTGATGCAGACTACAACATTTTGTATGTGGTACCCAAATGGCCTGGGTCTACCTGAAGAAGCTGTTTGAAAGGCACGTTTTGCCACCGGGGTGTCATCTAATAGGAGATAAACGATACCAGTTACGCTCGAGGCTGCTCACCCCTTTCCATATGCCACTGACAGAAGCCCAAATGAACTACAACAGGTAAACTATATTGTAAGCTATTTATACACAATTGTTTCATAGTTTATTAATAAAACACTGTATCCTAATATATCGTAGGCAAAAAATAAGGTTTCAATGTCGTATCTCTTCAGAGGGCACATCGTATCACAAGAAGTGTGGTGGAGAGAGGAATTGGCCAGTGGAAGCGCAGATTTCACATTCTACACTCAGAAATGTTCTGCTTCCCAGAAAGTGTGCCATATAATAACGTCTTGGGCAATACTGCGTAATATTTCAAGATGCGCTACATCCCACCCCCACCAGGGGAAGACAACGATGGAGACGCTGGAGATGCCAGCTCCCCGAGCAATATCAACCCATGTGATGGGCAGCCTTCAGACAACGCTTTGCCAACTTCCACTTTGGGTACACATAATTAATACATATTAGCGCAGGGGCGTCGGACTGGGGGTAAAACCAATACTGATTACCAGGGCCCAAGGGGAGAGAGGGCCCTTGAAATGTCTGGAATATATTTTATATATAACATGAGGGCCCATCAGGACTGCCTATGCATAGGGCCCAGGATCATGTGCTACGCCCCTGCTCCTGCGTCTTCATTATAGTTGAAAAATGAAATGTTTAAAATGTTGAATATTGTCGTCATGGTTAACCAAAAATAATTTGGGCCGCACATTTGTGATAAAATTTCAGAGCGGGTTTTTGCGGAGAATGTTGTACCATTTCTTCTCTCAGTCAGATGGTGACAGACTGCATGAGATCTGTGAAGCGTTTAAATGTCTAGAGATGTCATCCCATGCCTTTTTCATGCCAACGCTGGTTAATATTGAGCTGAACTTCCCTTTTATAACATGTTTCCTCTGTTCGACTAATTCAACAAGCAGTAGTGTTTCTTCTTCCCTCCAGTTCAGTTTTCTTTTGGAATTCCATGGTGGCTAATCCATGGTGGCTATGATTAACTCTAGGCTATATAGGCAGGTCAGTTAACAGCACACCGGTTAGACATTTTTAATTGAAATTTGTTCTTGAAATTTAATTTCCATTGTATATATATATCATAATGTATTCTCCTGAAAATTCTTTATTCTCAAATGTGTGTTGAATGTCACCATTCAATGTAAATTTATCTGAGAATATTCTTAAATAAGTACATATATTCAGTGATTGGTCCTTGCTTACAGTATGTCATCATCCAAAATGCTGTTTGTGGCACAGATAAGTGTAGTGATTCCAGCTCTAAGACTGACACTTAAGATTTGTACTTAAGATTTTGATTTGTTTGTTGTTATTCTGTCTCTCACTGTTCAAATAAACCTACCAGTAAAATTATAGACTGATAATTTCTTTGTCAGTGAGCAAAAGTACAAGATCAGCAGGGGTCAAATAAATTTTCCTCTTACTGTAGAATAGGAGTTAAAATATAATCTCTTGCTTTGTTTTTATTTCTACTGAAAACCAAAACATATTTTGTGGAAGTCGGTGCAGAGGTTGTGCAATTTCAAAACAGAACTCATTTAGAATTGGTGCCAATCTTTACAATGATACACCAACACCTGAATTGCTAATTTTCTGTCTGTTGTCTAGGTAATGACGGGCTGCGAGACAGGTTTAAAATCTGTTCATAAGTGGAGCTGCAGTGAGATGGTCTGTGGTGTGCCTGATGATTGGGGGAGAGTAGGGGGTATGTCAGACAAGGTACTGAGGTCTGTCAGTGCTTGTTTTATTATATGTGTGACTGGTAGCTTCTGGCACCAAGATCCATATTAAATAAGATAATGTGTCTACCATTCACTGTTGCACTCAAGTTGTTTTTCCACTTAAACACAGTTTTGTAGTGTCTTGTATATATCCAAATGGAATAACTTCACCTCGCTCTGAACCAACAAGACAAGGTTGAGGACTGGGTGATGTGTTCATCTGAAACACTATCTGTGGTACTGTATATTCCAAATGTGCACACCTACTAATCATTGAGGCCTTGAATCCACTACTAGACCGTCTTTGACAAGGTGTTCTTACAGCAAGTCCAGTGATGTCATAGAGTATGGAGCTCTGCTTTTCTGTTCCTGTGAATGTAAGGATAGGCTATGAGCTGTATGAAGACATTACCTAATGGGAGGAGAGATTCTTGGGTCAGGCAGAAGGCCAAGTCAGTAAGCCTCAGAGATTCAGACCCATAACATTTAACGTGGATGTGTTGTGTGTGTGAGTATGCATTTGAAAAATATCCTATATTTTTACCCAGGTCACAAAGCGTAGGTTTTGGCTTCAAGCTCCAAGAAACAGATCAACAAGGATTGGGAAAAGCTGGGGGTTTCCCATGACAATGTTTGGATGGAATGTAACTCAACCAAAATACCCAGTGTTTTCTGTTAGTCAAGCAACCACCAAATTAAATAGTTATCGTACGTCATCATGTGGAACTTGAGGAGTAGAAGGGTGAGTTGACCTAAAAAGTGTGGCGAGGTACTCAGTTTGAATCACACAGGACTGAATCACACGGGACTGAATCACACGGGACTGAATCACACGGGACTAAAAAGGAATTGATGACATTGTTTGCGTCTTTATGTGTGGAAACACCACCCGGGGATATCTATTGTATCTTGATTTGGTCATCATGCTAGTTCCGGAATTGTCCTACACAGAAGAAGAAAATGCAAAGTTGTCTATTAAATTTTCACTTTATAATGCAAAATATGCCTGATTCAGGTTTGCGGGAAGTAGGGGTGCTGAGGGTACTGCAGCACCCCCTGTTGGAAAAGCCAGAAATCACAGCACTGCCAGATAATACACAAACATATTAATACTTTTTAACTAATAATCCTGTTGTTGTTTACCTAAAAATGCAATTCTTGAAGAAGTTTTGAGAAATAATTATTGATACTGAATAAGTATTAAAACTTCAGTCTATCTGAATTCCAGCTGGGGGCTACACGTGCGGTTGCAAAAGGTTGATTTCTGTAGAAGTCTGTGATAATTACCACTTCTCACTTGATTTATTACCTCAGTAAACATTTTCATAATGAGTTTATGGTCTCAATCGCTAGTTTTTAGTCTTATGCAATAAAGAATGATGTTCATTTTTAGAATCATGGTCTCGTTGATTTTAAAATCGGCAATAAATCAGGGGGTGTTATAGGGCGTGGCTATGTCGTGACTGTGTCACTTTGGTCGCCTAATTTGTTCAGCGTTCCGTTGGCCTGATATGCTATTGCTAAATATGATGAAACCATTCAAGAACATGTCAATCTGTTAAGCAAATGTAATTTCCTCTACCAACCTAGCTTAAATTAAGATATGGCATCTGTACTATATTGTATACTGTACTATATTGTATACTGTACTATAGTGTATACTGTACTGACTAGATAGGCACAGCAGAGTGAGAGCATTGGGTCTGGCAAGAACACCATTCTTTTCAAATTAGTCATCTTTTCCCAGACGTATTTCAATTACTGTTGTTATTGTGACTTGTGATCCGACATAGTTAAAATAATGCTCTTTTGAGGGATGTAAACAACCACTAAGAACCAACCGATTATCAATGAAAAACCTGTGACTGAGTCAATAGTGCTAACAATGAGTCCGTGTATTAGGACAGTGAAAAACACCATTATGTAACTGTTCACTTGAATGGACTTCCTTTAAATATGCCTATTATCAATCTTACACAGACTTGCAGTCTAAAGCTAAAAAAGCACAGATAAAAATAAAGTGTTTCAGGTCACGAATCTGTCTTACTGTCTTAACCAAACAAAGAAACATCATATAAAGAGTCATGCTTTAAATGGGTGTTCTCTGGGCAAATCGTTCCAGTTTTAAACCCCTAGAATTAAAACAAACATTTGTTCTGGGAAAGAGACGGTTTTCCTGGAACATATTTTCCTAAAGAGCTGAAAACAAATCCCATGAAAGTCAATTCAATAATAAAACTGTATTAGGGAGTTACACTTACAGTTGTGCTCATAAGTTTGCATACCCTGGCAGACATTGTGAAATGTTTACATTGATTTTCACAATATGACTGTTCATGCAAAAAAATCTGACTGTTATATAAGGATAGTTATCATATGAAGCCATTAATTATCACATAGTTGCTTGTCTACTTTGTTAAACATACCAACAGAAATTACCGAAATGGCCCTGATCAAAAGTTTATATACCCTTGAATGTTTGGCCTTGTTACAGACACAAGGTGATACACACAGGTTAAAATGACAATTAAAGGTTAATTTCCAAAACCTGTGGCATTTTAAATTGCCATTAGTGTCTGTGTAGAAATAGTCAATGAGTTTGTTAGCTATAACATGGATGCACTGAGCAGGCTATATACTGAACTGTAAAGATAAGAACTGTCAAAAGACCTGCGTAATAAGGTACTGGAACTGCATAAAGTTGGAAATGGATATAAAAAGATATCCAAAGCCTTGCAAATGCCCGTCAGTACTGTTCAGTCACTTATTAAGATGTGGAAGAATCAGGGATCTCTTGATTCCAAGCCAAGGTCAGGTAGACCGAGAAAGATATCAGCCAAAAATGCCAGAAGAATTGATCATAATACAAAGAAAAGCCCACAGGTAACCTCGGTAGACTTACTGGCTGCTCTGGAAAAAGATGGTGTGGTTGTTTCAAGGAGCACAATACAACGATAATTTAACAAAAAGAAGCCTTAACTGTGCCAGTGCCACAAAAAAGCCTGTTACAATATACCCTACAACATCTTGACATGCCTCACAGTTTCTGGCACACTCATTTGGACCAAAATAGAGCTTTATGGTTACAACCATAAATGCTATGTTTGGAGAGGGGTCAACATGATCTATAGTGAAATAAATATCATCCCCACTGTGAAGCATGGTGGTGGCTCACTGATGTTTTGGGGGGTGTGAGCTCTAAAAGCACGGGGAGCCTTGTGAATATTGAGTTCTCCACTCTGGGGAGATCTGAAATGTGCGGTTCATGCAAGACGACCAAAGTCTTTGCATGACCTGGAGGCATTTTGCCAAGACAAATGGGCAGCTTTAACACCTGCAAGAATTCGGGGCCTCATAGATAACTATCACAAATGACTGCATGCTGTCATTGAAGCTAAGGGGGGCATTAAACTGTATTTAGAACTGAGGGTATGCAGACTTTTGAACGGGTCATTTACAGTAATTATTTTCTTTGGTGCCATGTTTTGTTTTATGATTGTGCCATTCAGTGATGACCTACAGTTGAATATCACTTCCATGATAAATAAACACTAATTGTTTTCCCTGCTCACTCGTGTATTCTTTAAAAATGGTACATATATTACCAATAATCCAGGGGTATGCAAACTTTTTAGCACAACTGAGTATTTAATAATAATGGCTCACTGTGAAAACAGAACTTCAAAGTGCATTGTGCAAAAAACTACCTGCCTTGAAGAAAGAAAAACATGTGAGGGGGCCACATGTAGAAAAGCAGGACATTCGGAGAGAATGCCACTCAAGTTGCTAAGCAACCATGTCTCCATGCCCCCCCACACTGCAGTACACCCAGGACCCATCAGTTCTCTGCCACTACCTCCCCAATGCTACTAAAGTCTCTCCCATAGGAAAGAGTCTGTGGAACCCAGCCAGGAAGCATTTTAAAGGAAGTTGGTTGTCTTCCCCATCTGGACCAGCCACTGCCAGGGAGAGAGGGAGGGAGCAGATGGCATAGCGCTTCAGGGCAGGGCCTAAGGCTCGCCTGGATGGTTAAAGAGTAACTACATCTGGCAACCTGTCCTGTTTACCTCCATGACCATGAATCTCAGTTAATGTTTCAGTCGTGGCCACATAGCTCCTTTGTGTTCGCCTACTAAGACTCAGATTGTGATGGCTTTCCATAATCCATGCTTTGTTTGCAGAGGAACAGACCGATTTGCAATCACATCTATTTGTTGATCTGAAGGATTTCTGTCTGTCTTGCTGTTAGGGTCCGTTGAGCCGTGGGGTATCATCAGGGGCAGTTTATGAATGTGCCCCAGGCTACATGATGTCAACAAGAGCCCCTGGAAAAAGCACGTATCCAGCCTTGACTACACTAAACACCTATGACACCACAGGCCAATTTAATTGCCTGCAAGAGATTTTCCCTTGTATATGGGTTTTGATCATAGACCACGCAGAGTAAAACCTCTACTATTGGGTTGAGGAAAGGGCTGTTCGGTGGAAGGCAAACATTTATGAATCACTGGTTGATGTTGAACCATTCACGTATCCGGACACCACGGTGAAAGCTGACATTGTCCTAAACCAGGACATAGGCAGGATGCACTGCCTGCTGAAGATCCTGCTACTCAAACAACACGTCCTGAAGAACTCAGAAATGTCAGGAGATGTTCAGTGTTATATGGCCCCAGGGTTGCATGATGGTGGAGAACCCCATGATTACTCATGGCTGCACAAAAAGGTGACAATGCCGCCACGCTGGCCAGGGACTTCAACCATCGTATCTTTCTGCCTCTCCTTCTCCTCTTCACTAGATTGAACCGTGCTTCGTCAACATAAATGCATTCATAAGGCTTCTCCATGGATTCCAATTCAAACAGCCTCTATATATGAAAAGACATTGAACAAATACAGAACTGTAATAAGTAATACAGAAAAACAGATGTCAGAAATTGTGTATTTGTATGCTTTCCTATTTTACGCACAGCTCGTGGTATATATTTGTCAGAATCAGTGCTGAAAGTGTCTGAGTGTCTGTATGAAATCGTAGCTGTATGACCCTGTCTGAGTTGAGCTCAAAGGGTACTCTGTACAATTGCTTCATGCGTACACTGCTGCGTTGGAGGACACGGTCAATAGTAGAAAGGCTGACTGTTGATACCTTCAAAGTTTTCATTGTCTTCAACAACTCTTTGCTGTATTACATGCAGTTGAATAGCATTGTTTCACAATGAGAGCCTCTTGTTGGTGGGAGAACTTTGCTGTTCTTCCACCCTCATGTGGACATCTTGCAATTCTACAAAAATGCCACATGCACTTACAAACCTATGGATACAGTCCTGTACAATGATTTCTAATGGACATTACTGTAGTTCTGTACATACAGTGACATGTTGTGTGGTATGAAAGGTTCATTTTTTTGCCAGTCTCCTCAACTGACAAAGTGTTGTCCTGAATCCAATGTATATACCGGTAGTAAACTTTCAATGACCAAAATAGAAACAAACAATTACCTGTTCTCTTCACTGAATGCCCTGAATATGGGGGCCACACTGAATATGCTCAAATTGGGTTATTGTCCTGCTTCCCTCTGTCATTCCATGTACAAGGACATGGTCTATTACAGTTGTTCGAATTTCGCCTGAAATGACTGTTCTTTCTCTTCCTCGTCCTCTTTCTCCTCCTCCTCGTCCACCACCAACTGCATGTACTCTTCGTCTTCTGCATATCAGATTGTTTCTATCCATTGTTGGTCTCAACATTCAATGCTCCTATGCCACCTGTGCATTCTGACTTTGCTTATATCCTCTACAGTTGGTTTGGTCACGTCATTAGAATCGTGTGCACAATTTTGGGTCGTTGTGTGTAAGAAATTACACCTGTGTTTTAGTTGTGTTTATCTTTTGCTGCCTGTGTTTACCATTTTGAAACAACAGTGTGAAATGTGTTTTAGCGAGTGAGAATGTGTTTAGAGTTTTGCAAAAAGGTATTTAACTACTTGAACTTGTTTAAGGTTTTGCCAAATTAGTGATTGATGTGACAAATGGGTTTAGGCAACTAAGCGTTTGGTTCAGAGAATGGGGTATAGCATATTAGCAATTAAGAAAAACTGTAAATCACATAACACCACATTAAACCATGTAACACCACGTAATATTACATTGAACCAGATTAATCAAGATTTTATGGTAAGTATAATAAAAAACAACATTAAAGTAAATATGAACTGGGATAGGTTTGATACATCCTGTAATAGGAAGGTAACATGGCGGTATCTAATTTGCTGACATCTGTGGGGATTAAACCTCACAAAATAAAAGTCACCCTTCTGACTTTAAAAACACATCGTGAAGATTACCCTGTTCCTGAAAGCAGTGCTGTTAAAAAAAACACATTTTGTGTATAGAGACAGATGGAGAGAATATGTTGGCCAAGGTGTCAGGGCCGTTTGAGAGTACCAGTGGGTTTTTGAAAGCATGTGGCAACTGGCGAGCAAGGCTGTGTTGCCGTTTTCATGCCTGTTTTCTGTCAGTATGGCTTTTAGGGTTGGAGCCCAACATACGGGCTTGCGATAAACTGTGTCTCCAGGCATGGCTGTGTTTGCTTTGGGGCTGAGGGGGAATGTTCATAAAGCCACAATGAAGCTATATCCGAATACACCCTATCCTCCTCCTCGTCCTTTTGAGATACACCAACACACAGACAGTGGAGACCAGAAGAGCTTCTGGAGCATTTTTATTGGATGTCAGACACTATGTGATACATAAGAGAGTATTCAAATTGTCATCAGCTGAGGAACGACTATTTCTTTTTGAATACTTTCTCTCAATGTATAACCTACTGTGAATACTATTTTAGTTAACATTTTAATATAAAAACATGATAAAACACAATGTTAGGGATAGTAGTAACATTCTGTTATATATACTGTATGTATATATGGTAAAAATATATATGTATATAAGGTAAAAAAAATCCCCCTTTCCCATTGTAATAAATATATACACACAAAGTACTCTGGTACAAAAAGGAGCTGTGAGGGTACACAAGGACACGTTTTCAACATTTTAAAATGTGCACAAATTCCATGCTATTGCAACATTATGATATGTCTATGTGTTTAAGCTTAGATCCTGTTTCTGACTTACTGCACATCCTAGGCACTAATAGCGATTCTCAAATCTATTTTGTTGTGAGCAGGCAACATGTTCTTAAAACATATTCACCCAGAGTTGAGAAACAAAAGGGTTGAGACCTTTTTCTATATATATATAGAAAAAGGTCTCAACCCTTTTGTTAAATATATATATATATTAAATATATATATATTTAACTTGTTAATACTTATGAATTGGACATGTGCTAAAGCTGTATAAGGGGAAATCTCTGCTCTCAATTAGTTTATTAAATCCACATACAGTACCAACATTAACTCAAACACATACTAACTGCCAGACTGTGGTAGTGTTGGGTACAATCACACATACTAAATACTGCCAGGATGTTTAGTGTTAATACCGTGAGCCGACCAGGCCACTCAATGCTCTCTGTTTACAATATGCATTCGCAGTCCACACTTTGTGTGCTAAATATACTCTTTAATAGATTTCTATCCATCTTTAGTACTTTGACTTTCCAAAATGCAGTCAGCGGCTTAGATATAGCAAGCCTGGTCTCGAATATGTTCGTACTGTCTACTAATATTTTGCATGACAATATGCGTTAGTGTTGGCATCGGCGGAATAGCAAATGTGGGACCAGGCTAACAGGATGCAGATGTATCCATACTACCAATTATGCTAATATGATGCTAATGATCCATACTACTATCGATGCTAATGCTAACACCAAAAGCAGTGCACATGAACAAAACGAAGATACTGAGAGAAAGGTTTGTTTACATAACTTGAGGTATAGCCACACAACAAATATACCACACACGGCGTACTGAAACAAACAACACATACTTGTCCCTCAGCGAAGAGAGATTCTTGTCTGAGTGGATTTTTATATACAAAAGTATAAAATATTTATTAAAAGTGTACATAAAGCCATCAACACAATGTCATCCTTATATACAACATGGCCTTTATAATGTGGCTTAGTGTCACCACAGAAAATGAAGAAAAATGTCCATAAGACAGCTGTAGAGTAGAGCCAGGTCTCAGATCAGATGTTGCTGTCTCAAAACTGTGCAGATCATTGGCCTGCCTGATAATAAAGTTCTGGGACCTGGCCAGTAGATATGGCTAAAAGGGTCTGAGAGATTTGGTCCATGTTCAGTGCCTGGACTAATGCCATGTGTAAACCCTGAGTGTGGACTGGGTGGTGACACTGTCAATCACTCCACACCTTTCCCTTCGGGCCAATCAGATTTCAGTCAGGGTGAGCTTGTACATGCCCGCTATCTCCTCCATGGAGATCTGGAACGTATCCTCATTGGAGTAATGTTTTATGACGTTGTCATCCATGTTGACTAATATCCTGATAGAGGAACAGACAGGCGTGTCAGTTACACAGAAATATAACATAAAGTCCTTATAGATGAACAGAGAGGCAAATTCAGTTACACAGAGATATAATCTAACATCCTGATAGAGAAACAGACCGGCATGTCAGTGAAACAGAAATATAATCTAGTCAATCGATTTCTAAGGTCAGAATATCATGCTAATTCACCCGTCAATATTAAAAGAAACAGAAATGTAATTTGTACATTAATTGTTGTACAATTATTTTAATCAGGGTAAATAGATTTAACAATATTTGGATTGCAACGTACCCCTTCTTGCATTTCTTGTATACTTTCCCAACTTTCTCGAGTGGCACGTTGTACTTCTCAGATATCTACGAGAGGCAAGGCAAACAGCTTGTTACTTAGTAATCTCTCTTTTCAGAGAAAGAAAGTGGAAATGAATGATACATCAGATCAGCCTAATAACCACTCAGGTCCAATGGCAGACAATAAAAAGGTTCAACCAGGAGATGAGCTGAGACGTGCTGTGTTTTTGTCCTTGTTTCCCCCCAGCACCCCACCCTGTCTTTCCCCAGAAACTAAGAGGCTGATTCCGTTCTTGTCACAACTCATTTGGCCTGTTGGTGAGGCAGTTGGGGACCCATGTTGAGTTTCTCCATGTCCTGTGTTCCCTGCTGCGGAACGTCGCCTGTACTCTTTGTATTAGTGCCCTACACCAGACCGTCAGAACCCACCCCTCGTTACTACAGCCACCCGCCACCCGCCCCCTCACACAAACACACATAAAAGAAAGTCTGCGTGATTGCATGGAGACTGGTAGATGCCACACGCATCGCTTCTATCCTCAGTGAAACTCCCCACTATCACTTCATCTGTTTAATGTTTCTTCCTCTTGTTTTCCCCTTCGTCCCTTGGTCGCTCTCTGAGATGCTGTGTTCAATTAGGACCTAGCTGAGCGACAGAGAGTTGGTAATATAGTGCCGTGGGTAATTGCTGGGTAGACAGTGGAGGCATCAATGAGTCACAAACAGGCCCACCCACTCCATTACCCCTGCAGTGATGTGACATGACCAGAAAGCCTCTGCTAACGGACACCACATGTATGGTCTGGTCCTCCCTGAATGCCCTCATGAAACCCCACCAGGAATGAGCCAACCCTGCTGTGAATGGCTCAATATCAGACTTTGGGAGCATGGTTTGTTTCCTGTATAGGCCACATAGTACAATGGCTTTAACTGGAAGTTACTTAGGACAGAGATGTGTGCCAACTGGCCCTATATGCGTGTTATTACTATAATAAGATGAATGTTATTGTTATCGCTCTAATATTAGCGTGTTATAAATAACATTAGCATGTTATTTCTGTAATATTAGTGCAAAATTACTATACTATTAGTGTTATTACTTTAATAGCAATGTGTTACTATTCTCATATTCCAGTTTTATTACTATAATATTAGCATGTTTTTACTATAATATTTGGAGTGAATGCCGTGAGTTCATGGTGTGGTGGTATTTACCGCTTCCACCAAGCCTTTCAAGGTTGGATTCTTCAGCATGACAGCATCAAAAACCTCCTCAGTTTCCTTTCGCACGTACAGCAGAACTACAGAGAGAGAGAGAAACGGGCCACAGTGACACAAAATTCACACACACAAACATGCACGTGGGTTCGCAGACAAGAGGGACGTTCTTAATCAAGACATAAATGTGCAGGTGAGGGTGATTCATAAATAAGCAGTGATCTATGGATTTAATAGAAAGAGTAAGAATGAATGATTATGGTCACTCGTTAGTTATAAACTCCCATTACCCAGTAATTTAGGTTTGATTTAGGAACCTCCCAAAATGGGTGAACCCAGCAAGTACTCTTGTTTTGTACTTTTTATTTTGCCTGTTACAACTGTGATGAGGACAAATACACAAACGACCCCCCACAGCCATCGGACAAACTCAATCTGGGCTCGGTTTTGCAAAACACAATGTCACATGGTACCCCCCCAAACCACACAGCGCAGGGGCCGGCTGGCAGACTCATATCTGTGTTTCTCTGAGGTGACCAGCTTGGCTCAGTGCTCTATGTGGCTTTGGAGCTTTTCACTGTTCACACACCAGAACACACACACACCAGAACACACACACACCAGAACACACACACACCAGAACACACAAACACACACCAGAACACACACACACCAGAACACACAAACACACACCAGAACACACACACACCAGAACACACACACA
>JACXGM010002234.1:0-48244 GCA_016801145.1 Umbra pygmaea
TATATGTTTTCTAATTCTTTTTAGTACCAAAGTAAGTTAGTCTCTTGATTAACCAATTTCGTTTTCTCGAAAACCAATTAATTGAATTAAGTAATTTATACAGTTAAATTGCTTTACTGACTACTTTGCCTTTCCCACAAATATAATATATATATAATGTTACGGGTTTTAGTCTCTTAGGTTTACACCAGGGCTACATAAAATACAAATAAAAATGTAATCTATTTAATCGGTATAGCTTGTTTTACTATGATATATTGAATATATACTATAATATATTTACCTCTTGTTTACTGAAGGGTAACTTGCACCCGGGGGTAACTGCCCCCTCCCCCCCCCCCTCTTTATTTCACATAATGCCCACAACATGTCACCAAATATATCCCCCAACATTTTCTCTGGCTGGCCCTGATCATGCACAACTAAAATTGTCCTTTGTCTAATCACAACCTTTGTAGATATTTCCGCAATATTATTTTAAGTTATATTTATCAACATTTTTCATATTTTGAAAACAATGTAGATATATTTTATTAAAATTAGATCTATATATTTGTATTTAATGCACAATTAGGAAAGCCTTAATATAAATAATCCACTGGTCTAGTGATAAATAATGTGATACATTTTCAAAAAAGGGGTAATATTTTGGATCAGTGTGCTGGAGGGAACTGCTAACTAGCAATATTAGGTTGAGGAAGAGGAAGGAAGAAGAAGCAAGGAAGAAAGAGGAAGAAAGAGGATGGCTGAGTCTGTGGCAGTACTTACAGCTTTGCTAGTGGAGTATCTAGCCCCCCATAAAAAAACATTTAATCTAGTAACTTATAAAGTGAAAAATCTAGACATTTATTTCCCTTCAGAATTAATTTGCCTAAGCTTGATTATGATGCACAATTGTTTTTCCAAAATTTCCTTTTCTGTGTCAGCAATTAGAGATTGTTTTGAGGGGTGCAGGTAACCCACGGGGGGGGGTGGGCAGTTATCCCAGTACATGGCCATGATCCACATTTTCCAAACTTGGATTTTTTATTTCAGCAATTAAACATGGGGGCGGAGGGAACAGATATACAAACTAATACTAATTGGCAACAGGGATCAGCTGTGGATAATGAAGATGAGTTAACAAAAACAAGTGCATTGAATACAGAACATGTCCATGCCTGGCCACAGGGTGGAGCAAAAACCCCCATGGCACAGTCAACCTTCTAGGGCTGACACCAGCCCTGTATCGATGTACAGTAAAGATATTGATATTTAAATGTTTCACTCATCGAGTATTATTAGTATTATTAGTAGTAGTATTAGAATTATTTAAACATTTGAATAAGTTGGGAAAACCCTTCAGTTAACTACCATTCAATTATCCAGTAGTAGCAATTATGGTTTGTCAAAATACACTCTTCATTAGCTACACCTAATCAACTGCTCGTTAACATGGCAGCAAGTCAATGCATTTAGGCATGTAGACATGGTCAAGATGATCTGCTGAGGTTCAAACCAAGCATCAGAATAGGGAAGAAATTGAATTTTAGTGAATTTGAATGTGGCATGGTTGTTGGTGCCAGACGGGCTGGTTTGAGTATTTCAGAAATGACTGATTTACTGGAATTTTCCCACACAACCATCTCTGTGATTTACTGAGAATCGTCAGAAAAAAGAAAATATCCAGTGACTGGCAGTTCTCTGGGAGAAAATGATGAATCCAGAGGTCAGAGGAGAATGGCCAAACTGATTCTAGCTGATATATACTGTAGGCAACAGTAACAAAAATAACCACTTGTTAGAATCAAGGAATGTAGTAGAGAATCTCTGAATGCACAACATGTTGAACCTTGAAGCAGATGAGCTACAGCGGAAGAAGACCACACCAGGTGCTTCTCCTGTCAGCATAGAACAGGAAACTGAGGATAGAATTTGCATGAACCTGCTAAAATTGGTCAATAGAAGATTGGAAAACATTTGCCTGGTCTGATGAGTCTAAATTTCTGCTGAGACAGTCAGATGTTACGGTTAGAATTTGGAGTGAACATCATGAAAGTTTGTATCCATCCTGCCTTGTATCTACAGTTCCAGCTGGTGGTGTAATGGTGTGAGGGATATTTTTTTGGCACACTTTGGCCCCTTAGTTCCAATTGAGCCTCAATGAAATGCCACAGCCTAACTGAGTATTGTTGTTGACCATGTCCATCTGGATTTTTCTCCATTCCCAATTCCCTCTCTAATCTTGCCTTGTCGGCAGCTTTGCAACTCCTTGTACATACAGTAAGGAGAACAAGTATTTGATACACTGCCGATTTTGCTGTGAGAGATGGAATCTTAAAAAAAATCCAGAATATCACATTGTATGATTTTTAAATAATTAATTAGCATTATATTGCATGACATAAGTATTTGATCACCTACCAACCAGAAAGAATTCCAGCTCTCACAGACCTGTTAGTTTTTCTTTAAGAAGCCCTCCTGTTCTCCACTCATTACCTGTATTAACTGCATCTGTTTGAACTCATTACCTGTATAAAAGACACCTGTCCACACACTCAATCAAACAGACTCCAACCTCTCCACAATCGCCAAGACCAGAGAGCTGTGTAAGGACATCAGGGATAAAATTGTAGGCCTGCACAAGGCTGGGATGGGCTACAGGACAATAGGCAAGCAGCTTGGTGAGAAGGCAACAGCTGTTGGTGCAATTATTAGAAAATGGAAGAAGTTCATGAAGACGGTCAGTCTCCCTCGGTCTGGGGCTCCATGCACGATCCCACCTCGTGGGGCATCAATGATCATGAGGAAGGTAAGGGATCATTCCAAAACTACACGGCAGGACCTGGTCAATGACCTGAAGAGAGCTGGGACCACAGTCTCCATGAAAACCATTAGTAACACACTACGCCGTCATGGATTTAAATCCTGCGGCGCACACAAGGTCCCCCTGCTCAAGCCAGCGCATGTCCAGGCCCATCTGAAGTTTGCCAATGACCATCTGGATGATCCAGAGGAGGAATGGGAGAAGGTCATGTGGTCTGATGAGACAAAAGTAGAGCTATATGGTCTTAACCCCACTCGCCGTGTTTGGAGGAAGAAGAAGGATGAATACAACCCCAAGATCACCATCCCAACCGTGAAGCATGGAGGTGGAAACATTATTCTTTGGGGATGCTTTTCTGCAAAGGGGACTAAACAACTGCACCGTATTGAGGGGAGGATGGATGGGGCCATGTATCGCGAGATCTTGGCCAACAACCTCCTTCCCTCAGTAAGAGCATTGAAGATGGGTTGTGGCTGGGTCTTCCAGCATGACAACGACCTGAAACGCACAGCCAGGGCAACTAAGGAGTGGCTCCGTAAGAAGCATCTCAAGTTCCTGGAGTGGCCTAGCCGGTCTCCAGACCTGAACACAATAGAAAATCTTTGGAGGGAGCTGAAAGTCCGTATTGCCCAGCGACAGCCCCAACACCTGAAGGATCTGGAGAAGGTCTGTATGGAGGAGTGGGCCAAAATCCCTGCTGCAGTGTGTGCAAACCTGGTCAAGAACTACAGGAAACATATGATATCTGTAATTGCAAACAAAGGTTTCTGTACCAAAGATTGAGTTCTGCTTTTCTGATGTATCAAATACTTATGTTATGCAATAAAATCCAAATTCATTATTTAAGAATCATACAATGTGATTTTCTGGATTTTTGTTTTGGATTCCGTCTCTAACATTTGAAGTCTACCTATGGTAAAAATTACAGACCACTACATGCTTTGTAAGTAGGAAAACCTGCAAAATTGGTAGTGTATCAATTACTTGTTCTTCCCACTGTATCTCTGGGATGGCGAGGGGTGCTCACATGGTTCATCCAACCACATGTTGCCCTAGCCACCAATTTTGTTTGCACTGTTCACCCAACACAGACGCCTTTAGTCAGATCAAGCATGGGATGATTATGTTGACCGACTATACTTCTGTGATTGAATTTACAGTAGCCCAATCTGAACACAAGGAGTCACTGGAGAGTGATGTGGCAGGATAGATAACCAGAGTTATCTAACCCAGATCCCGGGCAGTGTTATGCAAATTTTGTGCTGCCTCGTGCAGGAGGCCCGGGGAAAATCAGAGAACCCATGGTCAGGCTCGAACCCGTGAACATCGTGACTTAGACTGTCTTGCAACTTTGTCTTGCAGCCCGCTAGACTGTCTTGCAACCCGCTATGCCATGTGGACCCCCTGTTCATTTCTTTTCTACCACAGTGTATCCATCTTCTAATGACTTTCAGCAGGATTACATGCCTTGTCACAAATTTCATCAGCTTAAACTGGTTTGTTGAACATGACAATGACAATCGAGTCAAGCACATTTGGGATGTGGTGGAATGGAAGATTTGCATCATGGATGTGCATCCGAAAAATATGCAGAAACTGCATGATGCAATAATGTCAATATGGACCAAAATTGGTGTACCTGATGTGGCCGGTTAGGGAACATTTAACATATTATAATGTAGGTTATGTGTTACAGCACTGCATTTGGTATCCCCCTCAGTAATTGCACTTGAGAAAATGTCATGTAAGTGTCCCCTCCAATGTTGATATTGTTCTTGGTCTACCTGACCTTGGCTTGGTATCAAGAGATTGCAGAATCTTACAATTCTTAATAAGTGATTGAACAGTACTGACTGGCATTTGCAAGTCTTTGGATATCTTTTTATATCCATTTCCAACTTTATGCAGTTCCAGTTCCTCATTACGCAGGTATTTTGACAGTTCTTTTCTGCTCCCCAAGGCTCAGTATCTAGCCTGCTCAGTGCATCCACGTGAGAGCTAACATTGAGTAACATTAATTGCAATTGAAAATGCCACAGGTGTGAAAAATTAACATTTAATTGCCATATTAACATGTGTGTGTGTCACCTTGTGTATTTGTAACAAGGCCAAACATTCAAGGGTATGTAAACTTTTCATCAGGGCCATTTGGGTGATTTCTGTTATCAGTATGGTTTGCAAAGTTGCCAAACAACTGTGTGATATTTAATGGCTTCAAATGAGCAGTATCCTTACATAACAGTCATATTGTCAAAATCAATGGCGAAATGTCACAATTACTGCCAGAATATGCAAATTTATGAGCACAAATGTAATGCACGTCATGACTTGATGATTGCTGTCCATCAATGCTCCCCAAACAAACTTGATAAAGGTTGAACAGTTTTGTAAATAGGTATGGTCCAATATTGCCAAATCCAGGTGTTGGGGCAGACCTAGTGTATTCTGAATGTAAACAAATTGTATTCCAACAAGTATTCTCTCTCTCATTTTTCTAATTTTTTCAGAGTGAAATATGCTTTATAGATACAGTCGTATGCAAAATTTTAGGCAATGACAATTTCCATGATTTTAATTTCTAAATAATTGGGTGTTTGGATAAGCAATTTCATTTTGATCTATCAAATAACTGAAGGACACAGTAATATTTCAGTAGTAAAATGAGATTCATTGGATTAACAGAAAATGTATAATATGCATGAAAATGAAATTAGACAGGTGCATTAGTTTGGGCACCCTTGTCATTTTGTTGATTTCAATACTTGTAACTACCTAGCACTGATTAATTGGAACACAAAATTGGTTTGGTGAGCTCATTAAGCCTTGAACTACATAGACAGGTGCATCCAATCATGAGAAAAGGTATTTAAGGTGGCCAATTGCAATTTGTTGCTCTCTTTGACTTTCCTTTGAAGAGTGGCAACATGGGGGGCCTCAAAACAACTCTCAAATGACCTGAAAATAAAGATTGTTCAACATTATGGTTTAGAGGAAGGCTACAAAAAGCTATCACAGAGATTTAAGCAGGCAGTGTCCACTGTGAGGAACATAGTAAGGAAATTGAAGACCACAGGCACAGTTCTTGTTAAGGCCAGAAGTGGCAGGCCAAGTAAAATATCGAAGAGGCAAAGGCGAAGGATGGTGAGAATGGTCATAAACAGCCCACAGACCACCTCCAAAGACCTACAATCATCTTGCTGCAGAGGGTGTCACTGTGCATCGTTCAACAATTCAGCGCACTTTGCACAAAGAGAAGATGTACAGGAGAGTGATCCAGAAAAATACTTTTCTGCACACATGCCACAAACAGAGTTGCTTTAAGGGTATGTAAACACACATTTGGACAAGCCAGCTTCATTTTGAAAGAAGGTTCCGGGGAACTAGTGCTGGGGACTGATGAAACAAAATTGAGTTATTTGGTCATAACGAGGGGTGTTATGCATGGCGGCAAAAGAACACAGCGTTCCAAGACAAACACTTGCTACCCACAATAAAATTTGGTAGAGGTTCCATCATGCTGTGGTGCTGTGTGGCTAGTGCCGGTACAGGGAATCTTGTTAAAGTTGATGATCGCATGGATTCTACTCAATATCGCAGAGACTTCAGAATAATGTAGAGGAATCAGTCACAAAGTTGAAGTTACACCGGGGCTGGAAATTTCATCAAGACCACAACCCAAAACACTGCTCAAAATATACTCTGGCATTTATGCAGAGGAACTAGTACAATGTTCTGGAATGGCCAAAACTACAGTGGTTTTGAGCGGAACAAACCCTTCTAATAGAACTTTATAAAGAATTTAAAGGTGTCATCACCAAAAAGTGATTACTCATAATGTTTCATGTTTTAATTAATGGATTTAGACCACTAGATAAGGAATACTGGCAATATTATAACCAGGCTATAACATCCGATTTCATGATTAGAATGTGCAAAATTATGTTGTAGGCTAACTTACAAGATCTGACATAACTACAATGCATTCACAGTGGATTTTTTTAATTTGTCGAGTCATGAAGCCGTTCTGACCTATAACCCTTGGTCTATATTTATTCTTGGTGGTGACATCTCAACATAGGATAAATCAAGTGAAAAGTAGCCTATGATGGTGTTCATTTGTCATTATGAAACTTGAACCTCTAAAATATAATTAATTTTGCCTTGAACTACCCCTGAAATAATGACAAATCCCTGTAATACAAATTATGGGGTACTTAATATAAAATGTATTGGTCCATTCATTTGACAGGTCAGATTTAGAACATTTATTGATTAAGGGGTAGTTTTAATTGGATTTTACCCAATCACCCATTAATTTATACCAAAATTAAGATTAATAATCTTTAAACCTCCACTTAAAAACCCATTAAACTAAAAGTCTGGACTTATGTTTCCCGTACACGGCAATGAAAAAAAAAAGTTATGCTAGCACGAATGGACACTGAACAGTCTTATAAGATTCTGTTTCCACCTGCTGACAATTTGAAATGCAGCTAAATTAAGCTTGACAATTAAGGCCGATTTATACTTCTGCATCAAGGTCACGGCGTTACCTACACCTGTCCCTGCACCATACCCTACGCCAGGGGTAGGCAACTCCGGGCCTGGAGGTCCGAAACACTTCAGATTTTTTATTTGACCTAGTAGTTAATTGCAATCACCTGCTTTCCCAGGTATAAACCAGTCCCTTGTTAGAAAGAGAAAGCAAAAATCTGAAGTGTTTCGGCCCTCCAGGACCGGAGTTGCCTACCCCTGCCCTACGCCATAGCTGAAGTGCACCTCTCCAAAAATGTAAGAGATCTGCAAGATCTGTGATTGGTCAGCTTGATTGTATTGCATTGCTACGCAGTAACCTCAACGCAGAATTATAAATACGTCTTTAGGCCTCAGTATACTTGCCGTTGCCGATCTGTCATGCACCAATGTGACGTCAAAATGATGTAGATCTCGCTGGCACACCAGGATTTTAAGTGCCAACCAGATGTCGTGCATCACTCTATTTTTTAAATAGATAAATAGTTACAGCGCTCCCATCACGTCACATTGTTGAACGACAGGTCGGAGCAGGGAGCACGCTAGTTCAGTGGTTTGAGTTACCAGAGAATGTCTAATAAGGGCAGAACGTCCACTCTCTGAAAAATTCCTTTATGACAATCTCTGAGTCACTTCCTTTTTTCTCTTGAGGCATCGACAACACAGCTGACAGGTTAGGTTCTCCCTGTCTATACACATTTTAGAAAGTGTTTTGGTTTGCTAATGTTTTAAAGAACACGCCGAAATATTCACATTAGACATTCTCTGCTGGTTCCACTTCGGATGCCATAAAACGGGATCTCTGGTCGTAATCAGTCTTTCACTGACCAATCAGCATTCATTAGCAGAATGCCAGCGTGTTATGGGCAACAACGACTTTGTAAGAAATCGAAAGGACGTAAGTACTCGTTCATTCAACTTCGACCTATAATCCATGTTGAACTTGCAAAAACTACAATCAAATCTGAGATTTCTCAACGACAATCAGGCGAAAGAGACAAATTTAGCCATCTAGCTCCATAGACTCCCATTCATTTTGCACTCGCCCGTGATCACCCCCCAGTGGAACTCTAGTGAAACTGCAACCAAATTCGGTACAATGGGGCTTAAATTTGGTTACTAAGCAACATCAAAGCAGAGACTCCTATGAGCCACAGTAATGGAATGGATCTCTCAATTAAAGGTACAATATTTAGTTTTCCAAAACAATAACAAAAGATGTACATTGCATTAAAAAAGCAAACATCACTATACCTATATTATATATATTTCTTAGTTGTGTACTTACTTTATAACGTGAATAAAGTTATAATATTTTCAACAATACATTACTTTGTCAGTGAACATTATTTTCTGCCGGAGACGCTAGATTGTAAGGTTGTCCTTGACCACTATAACAAAACATATGATCCTACTTCCCGACATCATCCAAGTACATCTTTTGTTATTGTTTTGATTGAGAGACCCCTAGCGGCCAAAAACTATATATTGTACGTTTAATTTAGGGAATCAAAATATATTTATCTGCCTTGATGGAATACTCCAAGATGTTTTAAGTGTGTCAAGACTTTTCCTTTTTTATATATTTATTTAATTTATTTATTTAGGGCACCAACCCAAGCTACAAAACAGAAAAATTAGCTATACCCCCAGGGTCTCCCGAGAGGGGGGGAGGATGAGAGACCCAAAAGGATGGACACACCGGTTATGGCTATGGAAAACACACGGATAATGAGACATCTCACCCAAACCACACTTACAGGGGAAGTGTTAGAAGTAAAGTGCGACTGCGGGAAGCTTTGCAAGAATGCAAGGGGACTGAAAAAACATCAATCCAAGACCTAATGTGGAGGAGGGAAGAAGCAGATGCAGCGCATAGTGGAGACACTTAGTGAGACGCAGGAGAACTCCAGTCAGGAAGCACCCCACAGCACAGGAGACCTCTGCTGCATCCCAAAGCCACAGGAGGGACTCTCCTAACACTACCTCAGGTACCCAACCTATGACAGAGAAAGTGAGATGGCCCCAAGCAAACAACAACACTGCATGGAACCAACTAGATGGGGACCTAGACAGAGTTCTTGAGGCCACATTAGCAGGATCAGCCGAGAAGAAAAATCGACAGTATGACATCATCACCATGGACAGAGAGCGCTTTGGCACAGAAGAGAGAAAGGTTAGCAGCGGAACTCAGGTAAAGCAGCCAAACAGGAGGGCAAGAGAGATCATGCAATTCAGGAGGGAGATCAAGACCCTCAATAAGCAGTTCAGAACAGGAAGTGCTGAAGAAAGGAAGGGTATAAAAGATCTAACCAGTGGACTTAGAGGGCAACTCTGCAGACTGAGAAGGGCGGGAAGGTCTCTGAAACTGAGGAAGGAGAAGGAGGCCAGGCGGGCTAGGTTCATAAAGGACCCATACAGGTTTAATAAGACCCTGCTGGGGGAAGCAAGATCCGGAAGATTGACCAGCCCTAAGGAAGTTGTAGAGGAGCTCCTCAAGGAGAGCCCTCAGGAATCAAGCCTGTGGTGCACACCCAAAGATCAGCAGAATTGCTGAAACTCCTGAAGAAGAGCTTGATACCAGTGAATCAACATGGAGAGTCCAGGACACTGTACAAGTCCAGGACACTGTACAGAAAGCCCGTTCAGCATCTGCCCCAGGACCAACTGGTATACCTTATAAAGTATACAAAAGATGCCCGATGCTCCTCCGCAGGTTATGGAAACTGTTGCGAAGGATATGGACAAAAGGTAGCATTCCAGCATCCTGGAAAAGAGCAGAGGGGCGTTTTGTACCCAAGGAAATTGACTTCTCCGACATCAGTCAGTTCCGAACCATTTCTCTCCTAAAAGTCGATTGCAAGGTATTATTTTCTGTCCTGGCAAAAAGGTTGACTACCTACATGGTGAAGAAAAAAAAAGGGCACCACATCAGTCCAGAAGGGAGGCATTCCAGGTTTCTCCGGGTGCTTGGAAAATACGGGCATCCTTAACCAGCTGATCCGGGAGGCCAAGGAGAGCAAAGGAGACCTAACGGTTGTCTGGCTCGGCTTGGCTATAGCATACGATTCAATACCGCATGGCCTCATCAACATGGCTATGGAACACTACCATATCACCCACCACACCATGGGTATAATTACCAGCTACTTCAGAGGATTTAAACTACGGTTCAAAATCGCCCACTTCACAACCCAGTGGCAGGACCTTGAAAAGGGAATCGTGACAGGTTGTACCATCTTCCCCATCCTGTTTGTCATGGGAATGAACCTGCTCATAACATTTGCAGAAAAGGAATCCAGGGGGCCATTAATTGAGTCTAGCACCCGCCAAACTCCAATAAGAGGCTTTATGGATGACCTTACCATAACAACTTTAACCCATGTGCAAGCAAGATGGATCCTGAAGGCTCTTGATGACATGGCAACATGGGCTCAGATGAAGTTCAAACCAAGGAAATCAAGAAGTATGGTGATCAGAAGTGGGAAATTGACCAGCATGTTTCAGTTGCGATTACAGGGGGAGAGGATATCATTAATTTAGGGAAACCCAATTAATTGCCTAGAGAAATGGTACGACGCATGGCTTAGTAAGATCGAGGGGTCAGGACTGCCAGGAAAGTTCAAGGCCTGGCTCCTCCAGCACGGTCTGCTAACATGACTCATGTGGCTAGTGACAATCTATGAAGTACCTATGACAGCAGTGGAAGGAGTCGAGAGGCGAGTGAACAAACATCTTCGCAAGTGGCTTGGAATCCCACCAAGCTTCACGTCAGTAGGGCTATATACCAGGTCTGGTCAGGTACAGCTACCCCTATCATCAGTGGTGGAAGAGTTCAAGGTGGCAAAGTGCCGGGTTGTGATGATGTACCAAGATTCCACTGATGAAAAAGTCAGAAGAGCAGGCGTCACTACGAGATCAGGACGCAAATCGGCGGCTGACACATCAGTGGCGCAAGCTGAAAGCGCATTAAAGCTGAATGACATCATGGGGAACCCATGCGTAGGGAGTCAAGGACTCGGATCCACCCACTTCCAGCAGTGGAGAAAAGCAGACCCAAGGCAGAGGATGGACATGATTCAAGCCGAGCTCCGACACCTGGAGGAAGAAAGGCGCAGGTTGTCGAACTTGGAGCACAAGGTGCCTGGACAAAGTGGGACCTGCCAAAGCGGAAGATCACGTGGCCTGAGATCTGGAGACTGGAGCCCTTTCGCATCTCCTTCCTGCTCCGTTTAGTGTACGACACCCTTCCATAACCAACAAACCTCCACAGATGGGGAATGAGGAAGGACCCACTGTGTAGGCTATGCGGAGGGAGGGGAACAATGGCGCACATACTAGCAGGATGCAAAACAGCTCTTAGCCAAGGAAGATACAGGTGGCGCCATGACAAGGTTCTCAGTGCACTGGCTGACATCTTGGAGCGGAAGAGGCAGAAAAAGCGCTTGACCAGTACAAGGCCAGCGACATTCATTTGGTTCAACAGAGAAGGGGAGAAACCACCAGCCCCCAAGAAGACAAAAAAGAGCCTCTTACAAACAGCACAATCCTGGGAGATGAGGGTGGACCTGGGAAAGAAATCAGTATTCCCCCAGGTTGTGCAAACACAGCTGAGGACGGACATGGTCTTATGGTCGGAGAAGGCAAGGAAGATAATCTTGATTTAACTGACGGTCCCGTGGGAAGACGGGTGTGAAGAGGCCTATGAGCGGAAAGCCACCAAGTACCAGGACCTTGTTGAGCAATGCAGGGCCAAAGGGTGGCAGACCTGGCTATTCCCGGTCGAGGTTGGGTGTAGGGGTTTCCCGGCGCAGTCCGCATGGAAGACATTCACAGCTCTGGGTATAGCAGGAAGGGAGAAGAAGGCAGCTGTCCGTAGGTTGGGTGAGGCAGCAGAAAGAGCGCCTTGCTGGCTATGGAGTAGGAGGGAGGAGTTGAGCTGGGGGCCAGGAGGAGATGGGCAGTGACTGGCTACCACTGACGACCCGCCAACTGGAGGGTGTTGTGGTTCAGGGTCGAAACACCCCATGAAATTTGGACGCCAACTGATGACATCTTCTCCTGGCTGAAAGCTACAGTCATGCATTACAGTCAGTGACTGAGTTAGACAGCATCAGAATAGATGTATCAAATAGTAACAATATGTAAATAAATAATTTCATAAAGTAGACCTATAACTTCCGGTAGATCTGTGTCCCATTTAAATCAAATATACTTATTGACTTCCTCCAAGTAATAATTTGCCTAGAATTAACCTAGCTAAGTTCTCTTGAAATATTAGTGTTGAATTGTCCAAGTGCTTTTAAACATTACAGTCTATGACAAAATGGGTAAATAATTATACTAAACCAAATAGTATCATTGAAGCTAAACAGTTATTCTATTGTAAATACCGACAACAAAAAACTGTTAAGTGAAAAAGTTTTGTTTCGCGAAATTAATTGTTCTCACCGCTCGAATGCATGGATGTATTAAGAGAACGACCAACCACAAGATCCACAACTCTGTGAGGAGTAGTTAAACCGTTGCCATGGTGAAGAAGATTGCCTGCGTACTGTTGTCACCACGTCATTACACTGCATGTTGTTTACGGCTAGCCAGCTAGCTACCGGTAGCTACAAGATTTAAAGTTTGGACTCTGGATTTTGATCAAAGGTACCAGCTACCGTAATTTTTTTTTACGAATTAATTAAACGATAGTAAATATTGTGGTTGCTTAAATTTGCGCCCTGACTTCAGATCTAAACGCCTATCTAGACCCTCACGCAACACTCAGCTACAGCTAGATGTCTGCATTTCTCTATGTGGGTCATAATTCCGACTCCTCTAGCGGCATAGCTATCTGGCAACATTAACACTCTATATTATTACGCTATTTCCATAATGTGAAATCTAGTTTCAAATGTGTAATTTTAACCCTGATAAGTGAAGAACTCAAAAGAAAATTCTCAAAAGAGTTTCCAGCTAGCTACAGTACAGTAATCCAATGGTTTTTAAATATATGGTGGTCTCTCTCAATCTTTAAGCTTTTAACTAAACCAACAGGTTGTGACGTGATGTGCGAGGGACCCTCCATGATATGTGGTCCCATACCACCAGATCCCTCGCTTTGTCCTGGATACTACAAGCGTCCAGCTTCTGGTACGATATCTTACATGTACAGCTTTTAAATTCCCAGAAATGATTGGTACACTCTTTTTTATGGTAAAGTCTTCCTTCTTTCTTCTTCCACACTTATGTGAGTTTATTTCTATTCTAGCCAGGGGTCGCCTTGAGGGGAATGCTGATGGGACCCCAGCACTTCTTTTAGGTCCCTTAGCACCGGACCCTGTGTTGTATCCAGGCTGCTACAGCCCCCACACTCCCCAGCCATATCGCATCGGCCCTAACGCCACACATATCCTAGTGAGGGGCCAGAGAGGGGTGGTGGGGGACCTACTCAAGCTGGAGGGTGTCTCTCTCAGCCTCAACCCACCTAAACATAGTAAGTCCATCACCTACTTACAGTTTCCTGGTTCTTTCTTAACGCACTCTTAACTGTATACTATGTGCTACAGAGCAGCTGGTGCGGGACTATGGAAAGGAGAATGTACGTCGGCTAAGGGAGATCCAGAGAAGGTGCAGGGAGCAGGAAGCACAAAGAGATCGCTCACGTCCCGTCCCTGTCAAAGCCCTGTGGACCTCGCCCAAATACCAGGACATACCCTCCAGGGTCATGGCCCAGTTACAGGTGATGGGAACTGGGAGATGGACAGGCCATTGTTTAGTACACTGGGGGTTTCCTCGTCAAGCAATGTTTTTGTAGTAATATTTGATCCTGCTTGGCTGTGATAATGTTATCCAACATTGTATCTATTTCTCGGGTGCATCTGCAGGACACTAGCCCACCTAAGAGGCCTGATTGTCAGAACTTTTTGAAGGCCCACTCTATCTGCGGCTCGGCTGGACCTCCGAGGCCAAAGCTTGCCCTCTCACCATCCCCAAGACCAAGTCGTGCCCCGTCCCCCTCACCTCGTCCAGCCTCCCAAAACCACAGAATGAACCAGAGTTTACAGGTGAGATACGGACTTGGAACCAATGGACGTTGTTTCTTGACTCCAGCTGTAATGTACATTTACATTTTTTAGAAAATACTGTACAGTTTTTGAGGTGGTGGACAGGAAACTGGTAAAAGATAGAGGGAATTGTTTTTTGCTGAATAATCATTAAGCTAAAGTGAAACCCATGCTGCAGCACAAGAGGTACACTGGAGGCCACTTATCCAGATTGACTAGCACAAGCAATTATGATTAACTGTATTGCTCAATGTTGTTGTCTCTGGGATTCGATCTAGCAACCTTTGGCTACTGATCAGCTGCTATAATCACTAGGCAAACTGCTGACCTATTTGCATGTATTCCTCCACTGCTGTGTATTGGCTAATCTACGTACTTTTATTTTCTCCAAATGTCTGTTAACATCTCTTGGGTATGCAACATTTCCAGCTAGGTCCAAATTGAATGTACAGTAACTGTTGCATAATGAATGGAACTTAAGTAATGAGTATGTCCAGTTGCAGATGCAGGGCAGGGCGGTAGACTTTGTGAGCCACAATGCACGGGCTGCAGGAAAAACAGTTCTCCGTCGTTCCCAGTCACTGACCAACCTGAAGAGCTGCGAGCACCTGCCCAGTGCAGTCAAGGGACAGGTGCCTCAGTAGTGAGTACACTAAACCAATGCAGTACACCTCTGTAAAAGCACATCACTCTTGTCACTGAAGTACCAAATTTGCATATCAAATTACTTTGCCTCAGGTAAAGAGGCACTATGTAACTTTCCATGAATTTGCTTTTCCATAAATGTTGGTATATATGTTTTTATACACAGGGATAATATAACAATTTTCCAAAAGTACACATTATTATATAATGTGCATAAAATGCATTTCTTGCTAGTTAGATATTGTGAAATTTCTATTTTGCTGTGCTAATATTGTCTATATTTTGTTTTAAGTTCATATTTTCAACCCCTGAATCCAACATGCTAGTTCTTAAAGTTTATTAGACCTGAAACAGTTTTGGTATTTTTGTTTTTGTTTTCGACAATGTTACATTGTGCATATACAGTGTTACATAAAGCAAATTATTTTCTGAAACTATGGTGCATTCTCTCTCCCAGTCTTGAGGAGCGTAAGGAACAGTGGCGTAGGGAGGAGGAGGAGAAGAAGAGGAACATTCCGGATCCATCCATCCCAGCTGGTCACACCCAGATGCCTGAGATGGAGAGACAGGAGACCCTGCAATCACTTAAAGAGAGTATGTCTTTGAACCAATAGTCAGTGGTTTGAGCCCGACTTTGCCCTGGACCGCCAGCACAAGGCAGTGCAAATTGACGTAGTGCAAAGTCCCGGGATTTGGGATAGATAAGTCGGATTATCTACCTTACTACGTCGCTCTCCAGTGACTTCTTGTGTGCAGATAGGGCGTCTGTAAGTTCAAACACAGAAGTATAGTTGGTGAGGGTAATCATCCCGCACATGAGCTGACTAAAGGCTGCCATGTTGGATGAGCAGTGCAAAAATAATCGTCCAGCTTGGCAACATGGGGTTGGATGAACCATGGCACACCCCTCACCATCCCCCATCTGTCCAAGGAGTTGAGGAGATGCTGACAAGGCAGGGTTAGTGGGAATTGGACAAGACCAATTGGGAGGGGAGAAAAAAATGGGGGTAAAAATTCACACCAAAACAAAAAAAGATGAAGGTGCATATTAATTTCACACTAAAATGAATGCTCTTGATTAATCATCTCTATGTTTTACTCCTCTATATCCTCCTTCAGCCCACCAGTCACTAGTGAGTGAGTTACTGTCTCTTCCAGTCAAATCTGATTCACTGGGTGTCCGCTCCCGTCGTGCAGAGCTGGATCGTCGCCTCTCTGAGGTGGAGGAGGCCATCAAGATCTTCTCCAGGGACAAAGTATACATCAAGACTGATTCTTAACTATCACAGAGGAGGGCTACCGGGGACTTGTTCAGTAGACACTGGAGAGAAAACATTATTCATTTAAAAACATTTTTCATTTAAGAACTATGTACAGCTTGAGAGGTGGCTGGGAAATTGAGACTAGAGCACTTAGTCTAATTTACAAAGTTGGAGTTTTGAAAATTAAGTGATTGATTTCTTCCAAGACAAATGGAGGCTAGGGCATAGAAACAGGGGGGGACTGGGAGGACATTTCCCCCCAATGTTACAGACATGCAATATGGTCCCCCCAAAAATAAGAACAAATTGTAAAACAAAATATATATGGTGTGTCCCCCCCAATATCAAACTAATTTCTACGTCCTTGCATCGAGGATGCATTTCGCTGATAAATGTATTACTCCTCGACACACACTGCTGCAGAACCAGTGGGTTTCTTTATAAGGGGAATATGCAGCTCTACATCACTTCTGTTGTTGAATTACTTATGTACAGTACCGGTACAATTTACTTCACTGTAGTCAGCTATTTTGTAGGAATGTGTGGATATAATGCAATGATGCAGAATCAACTTAATATCTCCGATTTATCTGTGGATATGTGATGTTCAAACCAGGTTTATTGTCTGGGGTTTCTAATTTACCTTGACTGGGATTTTATTTAGGTAAGTGTAGTATAGTACATTCTAGCCTTGAGGTTCATTGGGTCGTCGTATAAATGGGATGACCAGAAACCTATGTTTTAATTATCTGTTCTTCATGTGTGTGTACCGTATTCTCAAAACATGAACCATGTAATACATTAAATTAACATTGATTAAAAAAAGTAATCTGACGTTTCACGCAAGTCCCGCCCCCAAGTACTGGAGTTCATTGTTCGGCTGATTACCGTTCTTTCAGAAACACTATATTGCCAGCAACAGAACGCGGATTTTGTTCTAAAATAATAGCGCTCATGCCAATGAATTAAATAATCGTAAATTCATTTTAAATATAGTGAATTATAATCAAAGCAAATTTTATAGTGTGTTTAAGAAACTCGGGGATCCGTGTTTTTGTGTGACTGGCTATACATTTGAGACTATATTTTGATTAAATACATCCCAGTGAACATTTATCCATTGCCCATGTTTTTGGCACAGGCGATAGTTTTTATAGAGCAAAATCAGCATATGCAAGCATGGTATGTAAAATGTAAGCATAACCATTGTTTTTAAAACAAACTTTTTTTTTCACACCTCAATCTTTCTACATGTTTAAGGCATCATAAAACCGGCCTTTTTTAGAGTTCACTAACCTAATTAAAGCGCTATACAGTTTGATATGCATTGACCTTCGAGCTTTTATGTTGAAGGTTTTGTCATTATACCGAACTATGACGTCATCTGAAGTGTTGCTAGCAGAATACTACTGTTCGGCTGGCTAGTCCTGCTAATAATATTTAGCAGGCTGCAGAGCATGTTTTAGGTATATCACGTATTACATTCTAGTGTAATAGCTAATAGTCCAACACTTAGTTATAAATCTAGCTATAATACAAAAATGAGTAAAAGGAAAGCACCACAGGAATCTCCGAACGAGGGAATCACAGATTTCCTTACCGGTAAGATGTGCGCTTTAGACGGAGCTAGCTAGCTAACTACTGCTGAGTAGGAGTGTAAAGACTATCGTGTTTGTTTTTACTTGTGTCCATATACAGATAGCGTGTTAAAAGTAGTTAACAGTCAAACAACGCTGAAAACGTGCTAGTGGAATGGTAAGATCGTCCCAAGTGAACAGAGATTTGGCACAAATGGCACTGTGGCAGACCGGAACATGGTGACCCATTGTGTTGTTAAAATATATGTTGTCACTTAATTATAACGAAATGTTTCCATTGAGAATTTCTTTCAATTAATTTCATCATATAATTGCACGCATATCTCAGAATTCTTTAAAATATGTAAGAAATTTGTGAATGCATTTGAAAGATTTACAGAGATCTCAGTATAGCCTACATAATTTTTATTGGCCGATTTGATCAGTTAAGTCGATTGAGAACTGACTTTCGTTAAATGGTGACATGGCCAAGAATTAAGCAAAACAGTGTAAAGACGCCATAAAGAAACACAGTACAGAACAATAACACGGAAGGATATTTGTGCAAATTACAGTACAGAACAATAACACGGAAGGATATTTGTGCAAATTACAGTGAAATGAAGGGGGAACTTGACATGTACAGTGATGACAATTTTCCAGTCATTTTTAGGGATTTCTTCAGTTGATTACAGTCATTGGCTGCAGAGAAATGGAAGGAAAGGCGACCAAACAAAGTACTGAATTTAGGCTTAATCAGTGAGATATACCTGCTAGAGCAAAGGCTATGACTGGGTTTTGCTATAGAGACGTGTAAACTAAGGTAGTGGGGATTTACTTAGCAGGGACTTATGGATGAGCTGATACCAGTGGGTTTGATGTTGAGTATGTAGTTAGATAAAGGAGGGCATAGTGGTCACAGTGGTTGGGGTGTTTGTGACAAACAGATGGATTTGGATACAATAAATGTAATCGGTTGAGAAGAGTTAGAGACAGTCCTGTGAGTAACATCCCCAAAATCTAGGATTGGTAACACGGTCATTTTCACAAACATTTTATTTAGCAGCATGAGTGAAGGAAGCCTTGTTGTGGAAACGGCAGGTGATCCTGTATTTGATTCTAGATTGGAGGTGTGGGTCTGAAAGGAGAGTGATCAATCTAACCAAATACCTATAAATTTGTATGTCGACATACCTCCGAAACTATATGAGCGGAATTGTCATGTCTCTCATTGTAATAACTTGGTAATATCTCAAATATTTTATTTGTTTTGTTTTTAGGGATGGGCCGATACCGATACGGGCCCAATACTGGGCATAAGTACTCGTACTTGTACTTGTGAAAAAGGCCCGGTACTCCAAGCCGATACTTCCTCCACATTTAAGAGCGTTATGCTGCGCCATGCTTTACAGCCCTATGCATATATTTTACATTGGTGATAACGACAGTCTACTTCGTCATTCAGGGACCATGCTTATTATAAAGCTGTAAAACTATTTATTGCTTTTTAAAAAAGAAAGAAAAGCGATTTAATTGCGCATTAAATGCATAATCATTCCAAAGACCAATCCACGCGTTAGCTATTGAAAAAAAAATATTTTCCTCAGCAGTTGTCTAGTAGAGATAAAATGGCGAAATACAAAATTGTTTATCTCATTGCTATTTTCATGTAGCCTAATATTTGTAAAAGTGTAGGAAAAAATATTGGAATCCTCAAGGAAATGCGCACATTTAAGTACAGGAACGAACAAAGGATGCAATTATGCTATTCGGTGCATACTATAACTGTAGAAAACAGCATGAGGAACGCCCCGGACCTCTGAAAGCCACCTTCAGTGAGGAAAGACAAATGTCCGTAGTTTGCAAAACTTCTGGGTGAACAAAATAGTGGTATTTCTGAGTTCTGACATTCCAACGTTAAGCAATATAACTTAAAGGAAATGCGATGTAGCCTATTTAATTTTGTTCAATAGTGTAAAGTGATAGTATACAGCTATAGCTAATTGTATATGCTACCGATTATAACAAAACAATCAAATACTTTAACAGAATAATATATGATTAGGTAATTATCCCTGTTTTGGAGAAAGGAACTTCAAACAGACATTCTCATCTTACACAAAACGTCTGCAATGCTTAGGGCAAATTCTAACACAAACGGCTATTGCATTCGTGTTTACAAACGTGTTTCTCTCACTTTAGCTAACTAGGGAAGGAGACGTAAACCATTGACCTCTGTAATAAATATTACACATTCTTGACCTGCAATGTAAATCATGTTCTTCTGGATATGTAGGAATGTTTACTTTTCTATATTTGAATTGGCTGATCAACATCTAAGAAATAGCAGATTTTAGCTTGATAGATGTGACATTTGGCATAGTTCTTAAAAGTACTCGTATCGGTACTCGTATCGGCAAGTACCCAAAATGAAATACTCTGTACTTGTACTCATTCCATAAAAAAGTGGTATCAGCCCATCCCTAGTTTTAATATGTGAAGTGTATGCATTAATGGTACAATATATAGTTTTCCAAAACAATAACAAGATGTACTTTGCATTGAAAAAGCACTCTACCTATATTGTATATATTTCTTAGTTGTGTACTTACATTATCCTAAGTTTTTCCACCAACTTTCAAATCCAGAGAAATTTGTAATATAATTCGAAGACACGGGACGTTTTATTTTGTATTCCGTCAATGGCGTCATATAACCTTTGACTGCTCTAGTTGCTCCAAGTTCCAGGGAACCGCCAAACATAGCGTGAATAAAGTTATAATATTTCTAACAATACATTACTTTGTCAGTGAACATTTTTTCTGCCGGAGATGCTAGATTGGAAGGTTGTCATTGATGACGATAACAAAACCCATGATCTCACGCTACTTCCCGACATCATCCAAGTACATCTTTTGCTATTGTTTTGATTGAGAGACCCCTAGCGTCCAAAAATGACATTGTATGTTTAATATTCCTGCTATTTGTTGTTTTTTCACCCAGAATTGGCCAACTATGAGAGGAATGTCAACCGAGCTATCCACAAGTACAATGCATACAGGTAAGACATGTTTGAAGAAGACGTGAGACACTTCATATAATAGGCAAACATAATTTAGTTAGAACCTACAGTTCTTGGTCATGCATGCCAACCATTTTGTATGATTTCTCTCTGTTACAGTTAAAAAGTTTGTGTTGTGCCCATTGTGTTTTTCAGGAAAGCAGCTTCATCAATCTCCAAGTACCCCCAGAAGTTAAGAAATGGGGACGAGGCCAAGAAACTGGTGAGGGCGGAAAAGCAGTGTCTAGATATCAGTGTTAGAGTGGTATGGTTGATTTGTTGTATATTTACTTGGTCATTTGACTCTTGACTATGCTGACAATTTGGAGGTGCTAGTTGTAGGATTTTGCATGTGTGAACAAAATAATTTTCTTTTTCACTTGGCAGCTTAAAAAACTGTACAAAATGTATTTATTGAAAGATGGGATAATACATTCCTACACTAAGCAGTTTTTATTTTGCCATTTATTCAGGAATTGAAATGAGGAAATTAGTTGTTCTTCCACAGTGTTTGTCAATTGGCACACGCTGGTCCGTTGTTGATATAATACTTTTTAGGCTGTGCTTTTTATTGTAACTGTGCACTACATAGTGTAGGGAATAATCTTCATATTTTTTAAAAATCAAGAATGTTTTTAACAGCATTTGAAACCTTGTTGCTGAAGGAGAAAGTAGTTGTGCTTTCAATTCAATAAATAATTATAATTTATATTGTGTTTATCCATTTTAAATAGGATGGAGTTGGAAAAGAGATTGCTAAGAAGATAGATGAATTTTTACAAACCGGAACGCTCAAGAAGTTGGAAAAGGTGACATTTATCCTTTATGCATGGACAGTGAAATCTGTTGAAGATGCAGTCTGACACTTTTTCGCAAAAGGCACCTATTATTGTTAAACACACACAATATCATTTTAAAAATAAATATTATTAATTTAGTAGGTTGCCAGCTAATGAATTTTGTTTATCTTCTCAGATTCGTAATGATGACACCAGCTCCTCCATCAACTTCCTGACCAGGGTCACTGGTATTGGGTACGTCTTGTGCCTAAACCCCAAGTCATTTAGTCCAAAGAACTATCGTTATTTTGTACCTGCCTATATCTAACAGACCAACCCAGTTAACTCTATAACCCCTCCCCCTCCTTTAGTCCGGCTGCTGCCAGGAAGTTCTTTGATGAGGGAGTGAAGACCCTGGAAGGTTTGTCCAACATTTTAAAGCTATATTGAGGCAGGGATTCATTACATATGGAAGTGCTATACCATTTCAGAATTCTAGTAAGTTATTACATATTAATAGATAATTGATCTTTCAGATCTGAAGAACATTGAACACAAGCTCAATCATCATCAGCAGATTGGACTCAAGTAACTATGAAATTCCTCTATCATTCCTCTATCATTCCTCTATCATTCCTCTATCATTCCTCTATCATTCCTCTATCATTCCTCTATCATTCCTCTATCATTCCTCTATCATTCCTCTATCATTCCTCTATCATTCCTCTATCATTCCTCTATCATTCCTCTATCATTCCTCTATCTTTCCTCTATCTTTCCTATATCTTTCCTCTATCATTCCTCTATCATTCCTCTATCATTGTTATATATTATAATATGTTACAAGCATGATTAGTTGCTGTCCCATTCTAAAGTTTTTAGTGTGCCTGACGTGGTTCTGCACCTGTCGTAGGTACTTTGAGGAGTTTGAAAAGAGGATTCCACGAGCCGAGATGACACAGATGGAGGTGGGGGAAATTAATGTAGTTAAACACGTGTTCAAGTGACAATTGTTTGTTCGAATGGTGTGCATTGACACAACTGTCTTACAACGCGAGTGTTTGTCCAGACTCTCATTCTACAGGAGCTGACGTTGGTGGATTCTGAGTACATCGGAACCATATGTGGGAGCTACAGGAGAGGTGAGTCCGACTACGACTAGAGTCCTATCCAATTATTTAAATTAAATTTCACAATAATAAAACTAATCTTATTGAGTGTGTGAAAAGTGGATAAATGGGGGAACTATTCCTAATTTAAATGCATTAACTCTGAGGCTATGACACAATGTGTACAATTTCAGATGTTTTGGATTCTCTGTAGGCCATGTAAATGTGAACAGACTTGTAAATGTGAACAGACTTGTAAATGTGAGCAGACTTGTAAATGTGAGCAGACTTGTAAATGTGAACAGCACACTTGTAAATGTGAACACACTTGTAAATGTGAACACCTGACATGCATAATAATCGTGATTCATAACATTAACAAGCACAAATCTTAGCCTCAATAACAACTAATCCATTCACAGACATACACCAGCAACATGATCACCTGTCTTGAACCAGGTCCTCTACAGGAGTTCAGTTATATATTTCCTGATTATTAATCTGTTTTTGCACTTACTTCTTTAGGTGCTGAATCCAGTGGTGATATTGATATCTTGCTGACCCACCCTGACTATACCTCTGTGGATGAAAAACAGGTAACCTCTACCTGCTACTTTGACACTGTCACAATTGTTTTTATTAAATTAGTACATTCACACATACCACAAATGTTACTTTCCGTTAAGATGCTACTAAGGTTTCACAACAGATAGGGATGTTGCTGTCAAAAGTCTCCTAAAGTATTGACAAGAAATGGACACATTGATGTTTTGGGTTCTGTATTCCAGCCGTTTGAGTAAGAGATTAAGGGTATTCAGGGTATTTTAGTCCATATCTGATTATCTGTTTTGAAGTCACTGAGTGTTTTATATATATCCCCAAAATTGGTTTCAAAGCTATAAAAGCTGTTTATTTGCTTTGTTAGTACATACAATGTGTGCAAAATTATTAGGCAAGGTGTATTCTTGAGGATTCATGTTATTATTGAACAACTAGTGAGGTATTTTCTTTCTTTCGAGCATATCTATGTTTGCACAATTGTTGGGCAAATATTAGTGTGCAGAATAATTATCTCACTTGATGATTTTCATCTGTTAAAGTGAGAATAAAAAACAACTCAACTTTTACAAATAAACATTACTGACATTTTAAAACAAATCAGTGACCCAATATAGCCCTCCTTCTTTTCAATAACAGTCATAAGCCTTAAGTGTGTCAACTTTTTGTGCAGCAGCAACCACAGCCTCCCAGAAACTGTTCAGAGAGGTGTACCATTTTCCTTTATTGTAAATTCACCATTTAAGAAGAGACCACAAGTTCAAAATAGGGTTTAGGTCAGTTGAATGTCATTATTTTTGAATTTTTAAGGTCTTTACTGGCTAACTAAGTAGTGGAGTACTTCGATGCATGTGATGGAGCATTGTCCTGAATACAAATCAAGGTCTTCTTGAAAGATGCAGACCATTTCTTGTACCAATGCTTGAAGAAATTGTCTTCTAAAAACTGTCAGTAGGTTTGGGAGTTGAGTTTGAGTCCATCATCAACCCGAAAAGTTCCAACTAGCTCATCTTTAATAATACCAGCCCATACCAGTACCCCACCTCCACCTTGCTGGCATCTGAGTCGAAGTGGAGCTCTGTGCCCTTTACTGATACAGCCATGGACCCATCCATCTGGTCCGTCGAGTCAATCTCATCTCAATCTCATCAGTCCATAAAACCTTTGAAAAATCTGTCTTCAGATATTTCTTGGTCCAGTCTTGACTTTTTAACTTATGTGTCTTGTTCAGTGGTGGTCTGGTTTCAGCCTTCCTTACATTGGTCATGTCTTTGAGCACTGAACACCTTGTACTTCTGGGCACTCCGTCTAGGTTGCAGTTCTGGAATATGACAGCACTGGAGGATAATGGGTTCCTGATAGCTTCACATTTTAGTCTTCTCAAATCTTTGGTAATTAATTTGCACACCTTAGGGTGTTGGTCTACTTAGGCCACATGTTCCTTTATTACAGAAATACTTACCATCTGATATGCTTCAATCCAATAAGCATCCCAGTTCATACAGTTTGGAGTTGGAACATTTGCATAATAATGATGATATGGTGAAAATATTGATGTGCCTAATAATTGTGCACGCAGTGTTCATGGGGTCTGTTAATGTTAGGTCTTGAGTCTAGGCTTAGCATGTGGAGTCTTGCTGATGTCTGATGGTATCAGGACCAAAGAGTTGTCTATAAAATGTTTTATGTCTATGGGTCACAGGGAGTCATTGCATTGAAATTCTATGAGACCCAGTATTAAATATGAGGACTATTTATTTATTTATTTTTCAGAAAGTTGAAATTAAATCATCCTTTTAATCTCTGGTATAGCATATTCATTCCCGAAGGTCCTAATGCTGCATTGATTCTTATGACTGGTATTATGTTCCTATAATACTTAATTTCTCTATTCCAGCCCAAACTTCTCCATGCTGTGGTGGAACATTTTGAATCCATTGGGTTCATTACAGACACACTGTCAAAAGGAGACACCAAATTCATGGTAAGGTTTGCTTGTGAATATCGAGCCAAAGTAATGTTGATAAATAATATGGATTTTCCTGTTGTGGTGTGTATCAGAATGATTTTTTATATTTTTTGTCAATTAGTGTGTCACGATGACAATGCATCAGTGTCAGAATTTCATGGTTAACATTAATGCATATGTAAAAAAAACATGATATATCCACCCTATAACAGGTCAGAAACAAGATGCACATTATACAGTGGGCTCCAAAATTATTGGAACCCCAGACTGTCAATGCACAAACAACACAATAAAAACAAACAATATAACTATAGAGATACTCAAATACCAACATGTGAGAAATGTTTAAGTAATGTTTTTTTAAAACACCCTAGGCTAAAATCTGCTTGGAACTAATCAGGGAGACTCTGTAGGCGCAGAATGCATGCACTTTGATGTGTACCGTAGTTTATTTTATATACATTACCACTTTAGGGTGTCTGCCAGCTGCAGCAAAATGATGAAGACGAAGAAGAACATCTTCACAGGCGCATTGATATCAGGTGGGTTGGGAAATTGGAGGTACTTGGTCAGCCACCCTCCTAACATGGTATCCATGTCTGTGTATACAGTAGACCAGCGACACTCGTTCCTGCTCCCGCGAGCTGCAATTCTGTATGTTTTCCGTCCAACCTCAGTTGCAACTTCCCTGGGTTAGCGTTTCATCCTAGTAATGTATTGGCGTCACCTGTACTAAATTTGGTTAGTAACGAAAACCTACGGAATTGCGTCTTGCAGGAGCATGAATGAGTATCGCTGCAGTAGACAGTGAGAGACAGCACATTAAAACATGTTCCATTGTCTCTCTTACTTAACTTTGCTACAACAGAAATACTTTTCCTTTATCTGTCTCCAGGTTAATTCCTAAGGACCAGTATTACTGCGGTGTGTTATATTTCACTGGCAGTGACATTTTTAATAAGAACATGAGAACCCACGCCCTGGAGAAAGGCTTCACCCTCAACGAATACACAATTCGGCCTGTGGGGGTCACTGGTGAGTCACCCTGAAACAAAGTGTTTAACACAATCCATTTCACACACGAGCTGAATAAAGGCTTCTGTGTTGGACAAGCACTGTGATCAGAATGTGGTTGGATGAACAATGTGAGCATCTTTAACCATCCCGCATCTGTACAAGAATTTGTGGACAATAATTGGGGTAAAAAACTAAAACACCATTCTAGTTTTCCTTACATTCCTCCTCACAAGTATTTTGTCATACTTTTGGCAATTACTAGACCACCATATGTTGCCTACAAGGCCCTATGGACCTTAAGACAGCATTTGGGAGTTTGGCACCACTGTCCTAGACATTTATTTTAGATTCAAAAGGATGCAATGGATGGTTTAAAAGGAAGAATCATTGTTTACACAAATCAAATCCTTAAATTTGTGATTAACTTTTGCACTAGCAACTTTGTGAAGCTTTGTGAAAGCTCAGCTATGTAGGATTTTTGTATTACTAAATGGTTGTTCTATTAGCCTGGATTGTGGAATGAGTTCCCACAATAGGAGATATTCACAAAAATGGAAACGCTCTGTATACTGTACCCTGCTGCTATACAAATCATTGGCCGGTAGCTTGTTAGCAAGAAGAAGATCATCACGCAAAGGAAGTGATGCGTTTGAAGTATTAAATCGAAACCTAAGACAGTTTGGAAAAAAGTAGGAAGTCCATGGCAAAGTAATTGTTTTGTGTTTGAATTATATTACGCTAGCAAAACATTTTAAAAACTATGGAAGACAACAGTGAGAAGAAAATAAACGTAAACATGTTACACGTGGGGCATTGACAGTGAACTGATTGTTTTCTGGGACAGAGAGGCAGAAGTATTTCAGATTTTGGAAGTTCAACTTTAAATGTCAATTTGTAGTATTTCAGAGTGAAAACAGACCTATTTTCTCTTTCATTGACAAGCTTCCAAAAGCTGTAAAACAAGCGTTTCATGATATTTAAGAAATCAGATAAAGTAGTTTAGATGTGACAATTATTACCTACACTACGCAGAGCACACCATGCCATTTAAACATGCCAGTCTGTCTTGAATAAAAAATGTTAACAAAGCACTGCATAGTGTAGGGTAAATGTGTCTGATATACATCGGTTTTAATTTTTTTGAATATCAACAAACAGTTTTTTATTCAATAATTTGAAAATGGCAAGGTTGAGTCATGCCTGTATTCCTGTGTTTGTAGGTGTGGCTGGGGAGCCTCTATTGGTGGACAGTGAAAAGGACATCTTCGACTACATCCAGTGGAAATATAGAGAGCCCAAAGAACGCAGCGAGTGAACGCATGACAGTCTGTATTTTAAGAGGCTCTGTCAGTTCTGCTCTTCAGATCCGCTCTGAAAATGATCTCAAATGAAAGGTTTAATGTGATCGGTATAAAGAAAAGAAAAACAAGCAGATCTTTTTTATCCACACAATTTCAGTGCAAATGTGTCTGTAACTCTTGTCTTTTCTATTGTACTTTAGTGTGTTTTTTTCCTGAGGGAAAATAGAAAAAAGTATTTATAATTTTTAAGTTGTTCTGAGAGTTCTGATACAGTACAACTAACTTCTGATACCAGGAACATTTTTAAAGATAACAATCAAAATATACTTTAATCACTGGTAATGCATTGAAATCTTCTTTGGATTGACAAAAGGAGATAAACTTGAAAACACATCTTGTTTCATGTATAGAGTCTTGGACAATGCCAAAATGTTATTATGCTAAAATAGTAACTTGTGTGCATATGTAATATCAGCGGTGTGTTTTAGATTTATAATGTTTCTGTTTGGCTAGCTAGGCAACATTGTTGCCTTGTTGACTGTAGAAATAGACTGGCAACAAGGAAATGTACTGGGCTTCCAACAATGCCAGATATTGTTGATATTCCTAACGAGTCACCCAGGCAGTATCTTAATGCATTGTTTTTTTAAGTAAACGTGGGAGACATTGAGCATGCTTTTAAGATTTTTACTGCCAAGTGATTGGTGGATATTATGTTACATGTTTCTGAAGCATTTTCAGAACAACACTATGAGGACAAAGGTTTTAATTCACTTTTAATGAGTGGTGATTGAAACCTACACTGTTATTTCTAAGGAATAAATGGCAAACAAAAAAATCATATGGATTTATTTCTTGTCTTGTTTAGTAAAGATGGATTTAGGAAATTAAAATTGACCCTTACCTGAAACCCTAAAATGATTTGAAATTCAAATAAATGTACCGGCTAGGGCAGTGGTTCTCAAACCTCTCCTGGGGACTCTGAGCCATGCCACAGATTAGATGTAACCCAGAGCTAGCACACCTGATCAACCAATCCCTTACCTACTTAAATCACCTGAGCTTGTTCAAGGTTACAACAAAATGGTAAGATGGCCAGGGGTCCCCGAGGAGAGGTTTGAGAACTACAGTTGTGATCAAAAGTTTGAGAACGCCACATGTATTGGTCTCCACCAAGTTTGCTGCTTCAGTGTTCTTAGATATTTTTGTCAATAGTTACTATGGTATACTCAAGTATAATTAAAAGCCGTCCATAAGTGTCAACGGCAGTTATTGACAATAACATTAAGTTTACCCAAGCAAAAAACAAGTATATTAAAATGTACTTGAAATGTATTTCTTTTATATATACTGCTAATATATTATTTTGGTATGTATATTTTGAAAGTATATTTCAAATATTGTTATTGAATACATACTTATGGTTAAACATATGTATACAAGAAGTATAATACTGGAGTATAATTTAAATATACTTATTTTTATTTGGGTATGCAGAGTCAATATTTGCAGCGTTTTTCAAGACCTCTGCAATCCGCCCTGGCATGCTGTTAATTAAGTTCTGGGCCACATCCTGACTGATGGTAGTCCATTCTTGCATGAACAATGCTTGGAGTTTGTCAGAATTTGTGGGGTTTTGTTTGTCCACCCGCCTCTTGAGGATTGACCACAAATTCTCAATGGGATTAAGGTCTGGGGAGTTTCCTGGCCATGGACACAAAATTTCAATGATTTGTTCCCCGAGCCACTTAGGCAAGGTGCTCTATCATGCTGGAAAAGGCATTGGTCTTCACCAAATTGTTCATGGATGGTTGGGAGAAGTTGCTCTGGGAGGATGTTTTGGTACCATTCTTTACTCATGGCTGTGAGTGATTTGTGAGTGAGTCCACACTTTTGGCTGAGAAGCAACCCCACATATGAATGGCCTCACGATGCTTTACTGTTAGCACGACACAGGATTGATGGTAGCGCTCACCTTCTCCGGACAAGGTGTTTCCCGGATGGCCCAAAAAATCGAAAAGGGGATTCATTCAACTTTACCCCAGTCCTCAGCAGTCCAATCCCTCTACCTTTTGCAGAATATCAGTCTGTCCCTGATGTTTTTCCTGGAGAGAAGAGGCTTCTTTGCTGCCCTTCTTGACACCAGGCCTTCCTCAAAGTTTTTGCCTCACTGTGCATGAAGATGCACCCACACCTGCCATTCCTGATTCAACTGGACATTCCCTTGGAGCAACTTAGGGTAAAGTCCTTGCCCAAGGACAGAACAATATTTGGCACAGTCGGGAATCAAACCCAGTAAATATCTGCGCCCCACATAAATTCTACATCTAAAGTGTTGCCTGTCTTGTGCTCCCACAGGAGTTTTGAGAGCCAATGACCAAGTATCTATAAGTATTACCTTCTATTGATTTCAATTATATGTAAGGGAAATAAGTGAATTTGCATTCATTTTTAACGCTCATTTATATGTATTTGAATAAAGTTATTTAATTTCCTAACTTGTTATGTAGGTTTAAGCATTAGTATAGTATTGCTGACGTTTTTGACAATACTCCAGTATTAAAAGTATTTGGCAATTTTTTGTGATTTTTAGCTACATGGTAAATCTATTAAATGGGTTGTATGAACCCTCGATGCTTATTGACTGCAATCTGCAACCTATGAGTTTTATCACTTTTATTTATCTATCTCTAACCCATTTATAACAGTAATAAGGCTTATTTGGGGTAGTTTTATAATTCCAATTAAGGAAATGTATCTTTTTTTTAATCTATGATATGTGTTGGATGGCTATACAAGTGCATTAACTTCCCATTATTAGTTCGTAAATTACATGATGTGCAATCAATTAGCAAGCGGACCTGAAGTCAAGAATGTTTTTGTCATTCACATACTGCCATTCGTTGGTTATCTGCACATGGAACTTCAGTTAAAGCAAAATATGATGTATTTAATTTGTCTGACAAGATAGGCTAGAACATAAGCCTTTTAACGACTATGTTTACGTTTTTGCCTTGCTTCCGAGCGCTTGAAAGCTCCCCAAGTCGTACATCCGAATTAGCAAGTCTGAATCGGGCATTCACCGCAATTTGCTCAGGGCTAAATGCAAACCAAGCCAGATGTTGCGGTTCCTCCCATTGGTTCCACCAGAGCCCATTCTCTGGTTCCACCCAATGATAGTGGTTCCACCGCTGGAAAACAATTTTGGCAAGCAGCAAAAAAATGCTGTTTACAACGGTTGCCACAGAAACCAACGACGCATGGGCCGCAAAGCATGATGGTTTGAAATAAAATGCAGCAAGAAACACCAGCAAAAGCTGCTAACGACTGACCAATGCCTACATCGTATGCATAACGGCTCGCCAATAGGAGATAGGTGTGATCGGGTCCTGTGTAAATTACACACCCACATTACTTTTTGTCAACCACTTAGCGGGAGTTGTGGCTGTGATATCAAGCATCCATACAGCATAGACAACCGACGTTGGATAATTAGGTAAAAATTTACCAGTCTACTCATCTTTACTTTCATAGTGTAAGTTAGCTGATCTAAAAATAATGTGCGATATAATTTTGCAAATACAGTTGCGCCAGCCGTTTACGCCTGAGGTGTAACGTAACCATTTCAATTGTAGCTAGCTAGTGTAGCTATCTTGCCAATGTTACCTAATTAACATGATACTGCTATCTAACTAAGGTACTGTAACTCATGTTCGATTTTCATTTCTGATGTTAATTTAAATAACTTAAACTCCTTACCTGCTATAAATGTAGCTACCCTACGGTTGACGTTACGTGTGTACCAGTTATGTTAACACTAGACATTGTGGCTTGCTGCTAGCCTACTGACTGAAGCTATGTTATAATACACAGTATGCTCATTTAAATTTGACTCATTCCGATTTTCGCATATCAGAAACAACTCTTGCTAGACCACTGAGTGTAGCAATCATTCCTAATTATTTATTAAAATGTACAGTAAATGCTTTTTCAATCGTAACGTTCTGTCAACGTTCTTTTGAGAATAAGGCTCCATAGAATAGCTCGTTAAAAGAAGCGTATCCATAGAAACAGCAAAGAACGCGTTAATTGTAATGACAATTATGTAATGTTGCTGAAATCGTCGTTACTGTAATTACCCGGGATGCCGCGTGCCCATCATTATGTAACTGGTATTTGTAAGGCAGTAAGCCCACGATAAACTCTGATTGGAAGACTGTTCTTTAGTGGTTGGATGACTGACAAAAGTTGTTTTTGGAAGATGTTTGAGCGAGTGATGTGAAACGATGGATGAGTCCAGGTTGATCCTCCAATTCCGTGGCATTGTTTGATAACGTGAACTGTTTTGCTACCTTAGGGCAACCATGTCTGACAGAAAAGCCGTGATTAAAAATGCCGACATGTCGGAGGAGATGCAGCAGGACGCAGTGGAGTGCGCCACACAGGCTCTGGAAAAGTATAACATCGAGAAAGACATCGCTGCATACATCAAGAAGGTAGGCCTCCCCAAACCGTAGGAATCCTGGAATTCAGGAAAATGTCTGGGCCCCCTCATTTATTGTCGACATTGATATTCTTATGATCAGTTAAACATGTCCACCTTTTGCGTTTAGATACGTCCCTACAGACGACATCGGCCTATTAATTTAACGTTATAATGTGAAGGACCCCTTTGCTAGCGACATATAAAACGGTACATAGGATGCATTACAAACCGATGCCATTAGTTCATCAAAATAATAAGAATTTGCCGGGCGCCAAGAGGTATCGAATAACTTAATTGGATATTTAATCGTTCTCATTGTTTGACACAGGTGGGCTTCATAATTGAAGCATTCTTACGGTCACATTCAGTTAGATGTTTATAAGGCCCGATGGGGTACATCTGGCCATCTCCCGTAGGCAGTCTGTATTAAATACCCTGCCAACAATTCTTTAAATAACGTAAATAATGATATGCGTAGTTCCTGGGGTTTATTTAGTCACTGATTATTTGGGCAAATCACGATTGTGCGACAGCGGTGTTTAAACATGAAGACCGGAACGCAACCAATAAAATATCGGAAGGGGTTTGTTTAGGTTTTTAATTTCCTAGAAAACGGCACTTGTATGGATTATTTAATGATAATTCGTTAAGAAAATGTAAATAACTTGCAAAAATGGATGTATTTCCAATTGTACGTCTAAACATGATTTGATTTGTGGCTGTTATTAAATCACAAAAAAGGAACTGACCAATTATCCAGTAATGGATTCTGCATCCTGTTAATTTATTCATTGTTTTCTCTGCCCCTCCCAGGAGTTTGACAAAAAGTACAACCCTACCTGGCATTGCATCGTAGGGAGGAACTTTGGCAGTTACGTGACCCACGAGACGAAGCATTTCATCTACTTCTACTTGGGCCAGGTGGCTATCCTGCTCTTCAAGTCTGGCTAAGGGGCCAGACATCAACGCATTCCACTTCAACTGACCATAACTGACTGACTCAACAGAAAGGCTCTATCATTCCTGGTCAACGGGGACCGCCTTTCTGTGCTGCTTTCTATTTTGTTCCTCTTTGTTTAAAAAAGAAATTACATGGCCAATGTGAGAGAAATGAAACACTTGTATTTATTTTTGTTTACAGTAGATGTCACCGTTTTTGTAATTAAAGCTATATCGTTTGGCTTTCTGGGTTTACATGTTGCAGTAGTTTGTGTTATTTTGTCTACCCTCATAGGAAGCTTAAGTTTGACCAAAGTAATATAAAATGAATATGACAGCACTGAATATGGAGGCCACCTAATTACTCTGGGACCAAATGTAAATGTGAACTATGCACCCTCATCTCGCTCAACATTACATTAGCTCGTAAACATTCCAGATCAAATTCAGGCCTCTACACTCCATGGCATGAATCACTAGCTAGGTTGGGTTAATGGGCTGCAAATTTAGGCCTATCCCTAAATGTAACTGTGCCTTTATCTGAAGTCATATCAAGTTGTAAAGCCATCAGCATTTTGCATACTCTTTGTAGGGTTACATGCAACCCATACTCTTGTAGGGTTACATGCTTTTAAATTGGCCCAAATTCACTATCACTAGGAATTGCAAAATGTAGGACTTGATTCAATACTCATATTCACCTTGTTGCAGAGAAAATAGCAACAATGAAAACCTTGTGTGCAAAGATTATTGAAAATATACAGCCTTATCAGCACTGTTTGCAACCAAGTCTCACTGAGTTAAAACAGCAGTGCTGAAACAACAGAACTAGGGGGTATGCCTGTGGTGGTACTGTTTATTAGAACACATTTAGAAGACCAGTTTGTGAGGGTACACTCCAGTGGAGAGGAAGAAATGGGATCGCAGGTAGCCACTCATCTGGGGAATCTTCTTAATGAGGGGCAGCAGCTGAGAATCCACAGCCTTCTGGTCCTCCTTCCTCTGCTCCGTCAGCTGGTACTTCTGTAGAATGGAAGAGGAGTAAGGAGACTGTCAGAATTTTGGCTTGTGAGCCTCTACTTTTCCATTGACCACATCAAAGCGCACTGCTCCGCGCCGACACGAACTGGTTGAGTACAGTGCTGATTGCACTTCCGCAAAAGATCAGAATAGTCTGCGTATGTAAGCTGTTGTGATTGACAGCATGAGAATTTGCACAAATATACAACATGTATAGAGAAAAAGAATTATACATGCCTAAACACATTTACAGAAAATATTAAACAATTGACAAATTGCACATCTGACTCAACTGTTCGCAGAGAGAATTCAGTTTAATCGTGTAATAATTTCGCTAGAGATGAGGCTACGTTCTTTCAGAAACAAAGCTGTTAAACCCATTTCTTGATATTTAATAAATATGAATATTAAAAAAGCAACTCATACATGATAACGTTTCCCTACATTTCATAGTGTTTTGTTACAGACAAAAGCAACGTTTAATATTCATGACAGTTATCAAATACAGACTTGTGATTGCCGCAATTCCTGTTGAAATGGGAAAGTAATAAAATGATTGTACCCATTAATATTTATGTAATGACGGTACAAGTGCATTAAAGCACATTTTTTATTTTGAATCCTCAAGGAAATGTGTCAATTCAAATAAAGAAACCAATGAACATTGGTTGTTGAATTTATTTTCTAACCCCACCCACCGGTCCGCTTCGTTGACGACAAGTACTAGCTATTTTCTTCCACTCAGATATAGCAGTATGGTACGCTACGCAGCAGGAGGTTTATAGATTGGTATACCATCCCTACCGCAATGGGTGTAGATTAGTGCAGTACAATGCTGTAATGATAAGAGCCATTAGTGACTGAAACCCAGCAATTCCCTTCCCATAGGTAGTATAACAAAATCACGAGAATGTCTTCATATGATATGGTGCTGGGATTATCCGATACAAACACTTTGACTCCGATAATGATACTAGATTTAGTACCTCTGTATCGACACCAAATTGATACCGCGACAAAATCTGTGATAACTAATCATGTCTAATAAAAACAGACTTAGATTTGTATACACTATTTTGTATATTCTGTTATTACAGTATATCTTTTTTACTTCGCCTATTATATTGTAGAAGCCTAACTGCACCTATTAGGCTTGAACTTAACTACACCTATTGCAGTGAACTTATAAACCGTAAAGATTTTAACTACTTTTCATTTACCTGAATTCATGTCTGAAAACATCACAGTGATTTTAAGACGCATGCTTTGCGAGGTTTAGTCCTGCACCCCCTTTGTGAGACAAACTTTGAAACACCTTTCATAAACTGGCGCTGCAATGTTTTGGGGTTCCCCTTTATTGTTAGGATGGTAAGTGAAGTACCTCCATGTTCTCAAATCACCCTGCTTTTCCGAAAGGACAATTATGCTCAGTTGTAATTCGTTGCTATTCGACTATTTAACTCACAACCTACATTCTGTAAATGTTGAAAGACATTTTCATAGTTTGTAAATACTACAACCTCCAAATAATCTGCAAAAGAGCACATGTAGAATTGACGAATATACCTCCTTCTCTGTGTCAAAGATCTCTCCCTCTTGGTGACGAGGTCTCCTCAGCCTCTTCTTCTTGAAGTAGTCGTCTGACAGAGTCCTCGGGATCTTCACCCCGGAGATGTCGATTTTAGTTGTCGTGGCAATGACAAACTTCTGGTGTGCCCTGCGCAGGGGGACGCGGTTAATGGTCAAGGGCCCTAGAGGACAGAGAGGGTGTTAAGAATTAAACTGAAAATGCATTATAATAATCTTGCATTATTTGGTGAAATGATTCACTTGCATATACATATGCTTTATGCATTGCAAAAGCCAACCTGCCTTGAAGTATGCAAATGAAAAATAAAATCTTAGGTAATCCCATCCCATATTTCTCAATGGTTGTGTTCAGTCTCCTGTTAAAAGCCCTGCTTTTGCATGATCTTGGCTCTGCACCAACTCATTAATTTGGAGTAGGCAGACATTTAGTGTTGTAGCATTTGCGTTGTGATGTTTCACCTGTCGCTCTTCTGCACCTAACACGTGTGTAGGTCTACCTAACAAAAGACAATGTACAAGGACACTTGAAGTTAAAAAAATAATATCTATAACTGCAAGCAGTTATGACGGAGTCAAAGCTTCCCCGGCGCAGAGTCCCCACTGGCGCGAGTCACCTTTGATGAGACGAGGAGCCCACAAAAGCAGAACCTATGAAAACGGAACCAGAGGTGCGATGGCGGTGGCGTAAAAGCCAGGAAAAATCGCAACACCCAAGCTGCTAGGTCTGTTGTAAATTGCACATGCTCTGACATTTCCGAGGCAGTTCAAAATATTGACGCCCAATCAGTACCTTAGTGTAGGGGTGGCCTCTGGAGTGGCCCTAGTTGGTACCCTAAATTTCATAAAAATCAGATGAGCCGTTCATGAGAAACTTCGTAATTGTAGCTACCCCTAGCAGCCAATTTGATGGGGAGCCTCAGCGGGTCATGGCAAAAAAAGATTCTAAAACAAACGGTATTACCTGTGTTGAACTACTTAATTTTCTATAAGTCAAAATCATCACTTACTGTAAGACTAACACACATCCAATAGACATCAATTGTTGACAGACTGCTCTGTGTCGCAGACTGAGATAAACCTCTCCCCACTCAGCCTCTGATTGGCTGTGAGGTTTAGGCATTAGGAGTGACGATTGTCTCCAGAGCCAGCTGTTAAGTTGCGAAGCACGGGTAAAATGCGTTTTTCGCCAAGACACCCCACATTCCCCCAAATATTTTCTCATCGGATCTGCACGAATCACATAGGTGACCCATTTTGGTATCAAAAAGGTGAATTTCACCTAAAGGTGCCAAGTCTGCATACCAGATTACATTGCACAAAATTTACTAAATCATGAAATTAAGATAACATTATGGGGGGGTCCACATGGCACAGTGAGCTAAGTTCCTGCATTGCAGAACAGTCTACATCATAATAGTCAGTGGTTTGAGCCTGACTATGGGTTCTGACTTTCCCCAAACCTCCTGCACGACGCAGCGCAAATTGGCATAGCACTGCCAGGATTTAGGTTAGATAAATCAGATCATCTATCCTGCCATGTGGCGTTACAGCGGGCACATGCAAATCCAATCGCGGGAATATAGGTGAACGTAATCATCCCTAAAAGCTTCCATGTTGGATGAGCAGTGCGAATAGAGTTGTCGGCTGGGCAACGTGGTTGTATGAATAGAAAATGGAAAAACAATGACAAAAATAATGTCCCTGCTTAACTTTCCCCAAAGCTATCAAAAGCGCTGCACCCATACACGAGACATCAACTGATAAACATGGTGCATTTCCATGTGTTGTAATTTCTAAAATTGGCCAAAATGCACTCATTTGAAAGGAAACATTGTGTTGTCTGACAAATATATATTACCTGCGACATGTAATCTAGTACATATTTCCTTTGCCATTGAAAATATTTCCTTTAATTAAAGTTAAAAAAAGAGCTCATTCTCCTGGGTTTGTTCAGAAATAAGCATTGTAAACTATGACTGGTCAAGAAATGACCTGTATAATATGATTGGTAACAAGACTATCCCTGTCTCCACCCACACACAAAGGCGGGAGAAGAAGCGGCATATGACAGACTTTCAATATTAAAAATTAAGTACTGGGCCGGTCGGTCAGAGGACTCTGGTTACTGGCACTGCTCCAGCGGGACATTGTAAAATGTTGATTCACACTTTGCTCTAGAACTTCCCATAAAATGTTCTGTGATGTTTAGTTCTGGTGATTGAGCAGGTCATGTAAGGGGTTTGACATACACATGTTCATGAAGCCGCTTGTAATTTAATTTCAGTGCATTTCAAATTAAATATACATAATTAACTAATAATGTGCATTTGAATGCCACTGAGAAGTTTGTGGGAGCTAGGACACCAAATGCACTTTAAAAAGAAACAGTTTCAAGTTCTGAGACAAATGGACAGTATGTAAAATCTCCTCAGCTGGGGTTTGAACCACAACTTTCACTGGAAAAATACAAAATTGTTGAAACAAGTTTCAAACCCTGCGATAAAAATTGTTAATAACATGGGCTGGTATTCTACCCCAAATTCTAAAGGGAAATAAGTTTGAACACAAGTGGCAGACAGACATTTGCACACACAGCCTTTGTTGCAAGAGAAATGCTGTGCCAGAACCAAAGACATGTTTGAAACGCTCATTTACAATGGAGTTCACGAAAACATTTGACAGGCTGTAATGATGGGAACTCCAAACCCCCATTGTAGAACGCTCATAAACGTTATCCTGAATGTGCTCATGTCATTATCACCAAAACCAATAATTTAGTCAATGCTCTGGTAATGTGTTTTAATGACAAATGCAATTTGTAAACTACAAGTGTCGTTTTGGAACGCAGATGTTGTACAATAATAGTTGTCACCTGTAATGCAGTGGACCTTTCAAATACAATTGAAGATGGGCATAAAAATGAGTTAATTTCTTTGTAACTGTTCAACAACGTTGTATTCATTTTTAAGTAGACCATTTTTTTTGCCCTGGTATGGATTTGGTATCATGTGTCACAAAAAATATAAAGTATTGAGTATAGTAATTTCAGTATTGTGACAACATTACTCTAGACAGCCCTGAGCCAGTTCAGATGAATAGCACTGTGGTTATGCCTACCAGTTACAAGCAGGAGACCACTGGAGAGCTGCTTCAGGAACACAACACGCTGAGGAGAGAAAGGGAATGGTGTCAGGGCAATGCAAAATACAAAATCACTATACAAAATCACAGGCTAATAAAGTAATAACTAATCCTTATTCTGAAGTGGCAACACCCCCCCCCCCACACACACCTAAAATTATTTCAAGACCCCTTCAATTTAATATGCATATGTATTGGACAGGAAAGTGTGAAAAACGAGTTTGTCAGTAGGGCAGTGGAACAGATTCAAACCCATGCTGTAGCAGTACAAGTGCAACAGAGCCAAATGCTTAGACACCTGGACCACCCTAGGCCACAGCATTACATAAACCTTAAACAATTTGGTTCAGATGTTGTTTATTAAGGCTTGAGAAAAAATTCCTTGCATTACACATTGGAGTGCTTCTAATACAATGTCGCGAAAGTCCTCTGCCAATTGAGCCGTACTTCAAAGCTGACACACTGTGCATTCAGTGTGTGGGCACAGTGCTGTGTGGGCACTACTGTAGTCTGCCTGTGTCAGGTGTGTGTGTGTGTGTGTGTGTGTGGGCAATACAACAACAGACCAGAGTGGGAGCATCATGTAGCTTATTGGAGGATGTGACTCAAAAAAGCATTTGGGGGGAGCAGAGCAACAACGCTTTCTAACATTATGTACACTGCAAACAACCTCAGCATCAAATGGCAACATGCAGCACAGGGTTGGCTTGAGATACTGATAGAAATTGAAGTTTACAAGTGATGTCAGATCTTATCCCCCAGCTGAGAATCAGTAACCCAAAAAAATAACATAACTTCTTCGGGGGTCACTGTATTGCAGGACACTATGTCACGATGGTCATGGGTTCGAGCAGAACCAAGGGTTCCCTGACTTTCCTCAAGCATGAGGCAGGGAAAAATTGGCATAGCGCTGCCCGGAATTTTGGTTACATAACAGCTGTCGCTCCCCAGCGACTCCTTGTGTTCAGCTTTGGCGCCAGGGCTCAAAATACACAGCGTCCCGACAATGATGAAAAATATGTCCCGGACGGTTCATAACCAACTTTGGGACAATGGCCAGTAAAATATACCATGCATACAACACTGGTTCCAAAGTACATGTTTAATCACAAGGCTGATGAAGCAGATCATAATTCAGATATTGACTGTAGGGTAAATGAAAGGCAATAGGCTATGTAATTATTAAGGTTGTAAATAAAATCATAGAAAACCATTCCACAGTTGGTCAAATAGGCACATTGTTAGAATGCGAATTATACCGGCCGGACCGCAGCAGAGTTCATGTCGCATTTCAATTGTCTGTAGACTGACTGTGTGTAGCTTTCGAAAAAATGTTGTATGATCTTCTTGATCCAACATGAATACATACTAATTCAAAAAAAGTGTTAAAAAAATATTTTACATGACTATTGCATTTGTGGCTGTGGAATATTGGGATGGATTACAGAACACAGCACTTTGTTGTTCAAGTTTGTCACGTTATTCCGGCTAGTGGAATGTGTGCAGTGTGTGAGGGTTTTATTGAAGGGAATTTTCAGGGAAATCCAGTTTATAATTTAATGACAGCTGCTACTGTTCAGCCAGTATGATAATAGTGGACTAGCTATCCACCAAAAACCTAATTTAGACAAAGGTAAATCTTTTTTTATATTCTGAATGTAGGCATTGGGTGTTCCAGCTGGGTGTGGGTGCTATACAGAAATAAAAAAAAACTATGTCATCGACATAATGTGTTTTTAGGTCCTTAAGAAAAAGCAAATAATGTGATATGGTTTGATACTTTCTTAGAATTGTAGCGCCCTATGAAATCCGTGTTATTTTTGGCCAATTCCGTTTTATTTTTTTCCAATTTCCGTAAATTTGGACAAAAGTTGCATTCAGAAGCCCGCACCCAAACCTAAAATATAGAGAATTCTGCTGTACATGTTTGAACAATCATTGCCAGGTAGGCTAAATTTACTTTCCATATGATCAAAGTACTTATTTCTAGACAGGTGGGTATTTCACAAAATTAGTCATGTTAATAACACATTATTTCTTATTACAGATTAACCTACCCAAAATAAAAAATAAGAGTAGACAAAGATTTCCTAAGATATGGAAAAGTGGAACAATGACAAACGAAAATATTTAAACGTTATTTAAAGAAGTTGTATCAGGCGCAATCGTGTGGACAAAGCCATAACATTCAGCAGCAGTCCCGCTAGCTCGACCTTGCTCTCCCTGAGTGCAAGCTGCCTGATTAGCAAGACCGTCAGAGAATTGCTTCAGGCGAAGGAACATAGTAGCCTAGTCCTATTTATATGCATTTGGATAAGTGATTGAATGGAGAAAAAACAAGCGTTGTCTAATTGGAAAATTCAAGTTTAGGATGAATGAAATTGAACTTCGGGACGGTACTGGGACGGCGAGGAGAAAAGGTGCAAGCCCTGTCTGGCACCTGTAAATTAAATTGCAGCAGTAGTTTGTGAACGTAATCATCCCATGCATGGTCTGACTAAAGGCTTCCGTGTTGGGTGAACAGTGCGAAAAGAATCGGCAAGATGTTGCGGAGCTGCCGAAAAGACAGGATTAGAGGGAATTGAGAAGGGAGGAAAATCAAGGAAACACTTTCCCTCAAGCAACCCTTGAGTGTCTGCTGAGTAAAGTGGGATCTCACCTTTCCACGGTGGCGTCCAATAAGCAGGATGAGCACGGTCCCTGGCGTGATGGAGGCACGCAGGTTCCTCTTGTGCTGGCAGAAAGGCTTCTTGCCATGGCTCTTCAGCTTCCGAGGTACATCCTCCGTAGGGTAGTACCGGGGCTGGGGGAGCACAGAGCCATGTATTCTTAGTAGTCCTTACAAAAGTGTCTAACATTATGTTAATCCAAGAGTAACTTGACAACACAAGTTCAGGAAACTGAGCAACAGACTCACCATCTTGCGCAGCTTAACAACACGAGTGCCTCCATTCTTGTCTCCGCCAATAGGCTTGGTGATGGTGGCTCGAGGTCCAGTCTTCAGCTTCTTCTCAATCTGAAACAAGCAAAACAGACCACATTAGACCCTTCGGTCCATGAAAACTTAAGCTTGTTGACATCAATCACGTCCAACAGAAAACCACTGGGAGAGGCTCTGTCCACATCTGTCACCTTGGTTTCAGTGGTCTTGGTCTTCCTCTTGTACATGGCCCTGCGGGCATACATGGCGGAACGGGAGTAGCGACCAATGCCCCTGACCAGGACAGGGTTCCGGCTACAGTGAGCTTTCTTGGCCACCTTCTTCTTATCTCCCTCTGCCATCTGGGAGAGAAATGACACTTCATAGGTTTAACACCTGAAAAGCAGTCTAAACTAGAAAAACCTTTATATAACTTATCACACTACATGTCTAGCGAGGCTCTTTGACTACACAATGTTAATACAGTTTTACAGACCACAGGTTGATAGCCAACCAAGTTAGGTATTACTTAGGCTAATCTGTGTGTCACATTCAGTAATTTAAGTGAATGTTTAAAACATTATAAAAAACGTCGCACCGTAAAACAAGTGATGAAGGCCTTTTAAGCTAACGATATTGAATAACAAGCCAATTAACCAGCTATTCAACTCACAAAACAAAACGTGTCAACTTGCTAAAATACAAAGCATGGACACTCTACTACACGTAAAGCAACATAGGTTGGTGGCTACGTTAGCTGACTTCTTAGATCTCGTTTAGGTACAACCAACAATACAGTTGGATAACTTTTTAGATTAATAATTCTCTACACGTGATACCGTCCAATATCAGGGCAGATACGTTGAAGAACGTTTTAACATGAAACCACTGGTTCCGAACCAGCTTAATGACAACTCGTTGAGCTAACATGTAGCAATGGGCCTAAGTTTCCGAAACGTAAAGCTACGTATGTACAAGTCATCAAACAGAAAACACAACAATCTTCATTAATATGAACTGTTTATGACATTAATAACATTCTGATATGAGTGGAACATGGTTATTAACTTCATTGTGCACAGATGCAAACCGATTTTATTTGTGCTGTAATGTCGGGAGAAGCCATTCTTACCTTTGCTATGAAAAAAAGACCGACATCCGGGGAAGTGACGCATATAACCACGTCGCATCTGACGTTGACGTAAAGACGCAAACAAAGACGCAAATCTCGTCCTTGTAGTTCACGGAATTAATAAAATAAGTACACAAAATTGTATGTTCTAAGCACTCATGATAATAAGCTAAAGTAAGAGAATATGTTTTTTCTATGGAATATTAAACATGTCAAAAGTCTGTAGACTTGTAGGCAAAGTTGTGTGGTTGTATGTTGAGGTTTGTGGTTGTACAATGAAGTTTGTGGTCGCAAGTTTGCTTTAACAGATCTGTAATCTCGTTTTGCAAGCTTGAATATTTATGTCCGTACTTGCATGCTATTTTTGCAAGTGTGTAACATTAGGTTTGTGCTTGTAAGTTACATTTTACAAGCGTGCATAATGAACTGTGAAAACATTTTTTAAAGTTGCAAATCTGTAATATTATATTTGAATAAATTCAGCTGGAATTGCAAGCATATTTCTTTTTCAGACTTGCAACAAAAACGTTTACGGCAAAGAATATTCTACTGCGAGGCTCAAATACATGCGCGGGTGCTTGTTTGCGCGCGCTCGGATTTTTCACATGTTTACTACGTGCATCAGTTTTGTAATTCGAGGGTCGTAAGCTTGTGAAATGAGTGTCGCACTCGCAACCAAATGGGCTGAACCACCTCCTCTACTATTGACCAATCAGTTAGTCCTGCTTTGCTAAATCCAATCCCATTGGCGTGATACTTTCATCAATCAAATTCTAACAAGCAGTTGATAGGCTATGTACTATGTAAAGTTTATTCAGTGGGGCATGGTAGAAAGCGCGCGGAGGAAGAACTTTAACGTACCATCTTTGCATTGTTTTGTGGTTCTTGAAAGGTGCTATAAAAAATAAACATATTATTATATTATTATATGATCCGGCTCACGGAAAAGAGCCGTAATGCCCATCACTACATGGTACGTTAAAGTTCTTCCTCCGCGCGCTTAAGGCTGCGATGTCAGCAAGGAGGTGGTGGAGTCATGTTTTGGGCCGGAATCATGGGGAGAGAGCTGGTAGGCCCTGAATGTGTAAATATGTGTGAATGTGTGAAAATGACATTGGCAAAGTATATAGAGTTTCCGACTGACCACTTTCTTCCATGGGACAAAAAGATCTGTGCCATCTGTAGCAAAATCATCTTCATGCATGACAATGTACCATCTCATGCTGCAAAGAATACATTTGTGTCATTGGCTGCTATGGGCATAAACGGAGAGAAACGCATGGTGTGGCCTCCATCCTCCCCTGACCTCAACTCTATTGTCAACATTTGAAGCATCCTACAGCAAAAGATTTATGAGGGTGGAAGGCAGTTTACATCAAAACAGCAGCTCTGGGAGGCTATTCTGACATCCTGCAAAGAAATTCAAGCAGGAATTCTCCATAAACTCACAAGTTCAATGAATGCAAGAATTGTGAAGGTGATATCAAAGAAGGGGTCTTATGTTAACATGTATCTTGTCCTGTTAAGATGTGTTTGATTGAAATAGCTTTTGAGTTGAGTAAATATGACATCCTAATGCTGCAAATTCAACAAATGACAATTTTTTGTTCTTTACAACCTATTATAGCTATAAAATGTTTTGAAACTGTTGTGCATAATAATTTGGAACAGTGCATTTTGAGTTTTTAACTGTTTTCATTGGGTGGTTTGTTCGATGTAATTCGACTTATACCCTAACGGTTGGTGACTTGAAATTGATACTGACTGTCATTTGCAAAGACTATTTAGGAAAATCAGTGTAACATATAATTTGCATAATAATTTGGAACGAAGTGTAATGAAGTAGCTGGTGAGTGTAATCCTCGTGCAAATGAATTGACTAAAGGCTTCCATGTTGGATGAGCAGTGTGAAAATAATTGGACAAATCTGCAACACATGGTTGGATGAACCATGTGAGCGTTCTTCACCATCCCACATTTATCCAAGGAGTTACGGAGCGGCTAACAAGGTAGGCTTAAGAGAAATTGGACAAGACCCATTTGTGCGTGGTCTGTCACCCTTGTAAAGCATCTCCCCAACAGATAATAACGCAGGTACCACAAAGCCCACTTAATGGCCAATGTACTCACCTAAAGGATTATTAGGAACACCCGTTCAATTTCTCCTTAATGCAATGATCTACTCAACCAATCACATGGCAGTTGCTTCAATGCATTTAGGGGTGTGGTCCTGGTCAAGACAATCTCCTGGACTCCAAACTGAATGTCAGAATGGGAAAGGTGATTTAAGCAATTTTGAGAGTGGCACGGTTGTGGTGCCAGACGGGCCGGTCTGAGTATTTCACAATCTGCTAAATTACTGGGATTTTCACCCTCAACCATTTCTAGGGTTTACAAAGAATGGTGTGAAAAGGGAAAAACATCCAGTATGCCGCAGTCCTGTGGGCGAAAATGCCTTGTTGATGCTAGAGGTCAGAGGAGAATGGGCCGAATGCTTCAAGCTGATAGAAGGGCAACTTTGACTGAAATAACCACTTGTTACAACCGAGATATGCACCAAAGCATTTGTGAAGCCACAACACACACAACCTTGAGGCGGATGGACTACAACAGCAGAAGACCCCACCGAGTACCACTCTTCTCCACTACAAATAGGAAAGAGGCTACAATTTGCAAGAGCACACCAAAACTGGACAGTTGAAGACTGGAAAAATGTTGCCTGATCTGATGGGTCTCGATTTCTGTTGAGACATTCAGATGGTAGTCAGAATTTGGCGTAAACAGAATGAAAACATGGATCCATCATGCCTTATTACCACTGTGCAGGCTGGTGGTGGTGGTGTAATGGTTTGGGGGATATTTTCTTGGCACACTTTAGGCCCCTTAGTGCCAATTGGGCATTGTTTAATTGCCACGGCCTACCTGAGCATTGTTTCTGACCATCTCCCTCCCTTTATGGCCACCATGTACCCATCCTCTGATGGCTACTTCCAGCAGGATAATGCACCATGTCAAAGCTTGAATCATTTTAAATTGGATTCTTGAACATGACAATGAGTTCACTGTACTAAAATGCCCCCCACAGTCACCAGATCATAACCCATTAGAGCATCTTTGGGATGTGGTGGAACGAGAGCTTTGTGCCCTGGAAGTGCATCCCACAAATCTCCATCAATGCAAGATGCTATCCTATCAATATGGGCCAACATTCCTAAAGAATGCTTTCAGCACCTTGTTGAATCAATTCCATGTAGAATTAAGGCATTTCTGAAGGCGAAAGGGGGTCAAACACAGAATTAGTATGGTGTTCCTAATAAACCTTTAGGTGAGTGTATATCATTTTTAACATATGTCGTAACCTAAGTCTTCTTCTATATATTGTCCACCACTAACACCACCATTCATTATTTACTGTAACAACATGACAACACAACATTTGAATAATAACCCCACATAACCTAAAAGTTTTATTGGGATATGTTTTTTTTATTAGAAAAACAGCTCATCTTTACAGGCATCCTAACATTTTACATGTTCATATACTTCACACATATAGATTTAGGGCAAAGCAATCATAACAAAGTGAACTTTAGTTATTAGTTATACAAATAGTATTCCTAATGGAGTGAAGTAGCACTGTTTTCAAGGAAAACACAAAAAGCCCTGCTCTCAGCTGCTACACTGCACCTCTCAATTTCTCCCACTCATTTTTGCATTTTCTAAGTGAGCAGGGCAATGTGTGCATTGATGGAAATTCAAATCTTGTGACGCTGCATTTCTTTTGACCACTATAGCCAGCCTATTGAGAACAGGCTGTGTCTACCTAGCACCATCTAGCATCCATGCTGCATTGCTTGCACCGACACAAGGACCAAATTAGCATGGTTATCTTAGCTACGATAATGTGTTAGGAACAAGGTCTCTTATAGCAAATACCAACAGTGCTGCTACCATATATAATCAAAAGGCACATGGTAATAATGGAGTTCATCACAACTGTTTTTCTTTTTCTTCAAAACGCCCTTGTTTTTCTATTTAAATAAAGAGTGATATTTTCTGGAGTAAATGAATGACACAACGTTGTACACTGGTAGACTGTACAATTCGTACATTGTAAAATTTGGGTTTCAAGTGTGGATCAAACAGTTTTTAGAACAGTGAATGTTTATACATTTCAAATTGGTATGCGATCTGGCAACTCTAAAAACCTGGGTTTCATTTGAAGTGTCTACATGTAGGCTGTGGATGGTATTGGTGTCTTTCAGTGGATAGTTTAGCATGGAACGTTCTACGGGGGGATGTTTCAGCCATAAACCTCTGAACGCTCTCACTGAATGTTCTCTATGATGATGGCAATGCCCTGTCCACCACCAATGCAGGCAGATCCCACAGCATACTTTCCTCCTGTCCTCCTGATAGAGGAAAAAACAAACAATTATTTAGTTAAACAATGTTAGTTACCGGAGTTCTATAACTCCAATTCTACAGTCGTATGGTACATTTTAGGCACCCCTGACAATTTCCATAATTTTCATTTATGAATACTTGAGTGTTTGGATAAGCAATTTCATTTTGATCTGTCAAATAACTGAAGGACACAGTCATATTTCAGTAGTGAAATGAGGTTCATTGGATTAACAGAAAATGTGCAATATGCATCAAAATGAAAATTGACAGGTGCATAAATTTGGGCACCCTTGTCATTTTGTTGATTTAAATACCTGTAACTACCTAGCACTGATAAATTGGAACACACAATTGGTTTGGTGAGCTCATTAAGCCTTGAACTTCATAGACAGGTGCATCCAATAATGAGAAAAGGTTTTTAAGGTGGCCAATTGCAAGTTGTTGTTCCCTTTGACTCTCCTCAGAAGAGTGGCAACATGGGGGCCTCAACTCTCAAATGACCTGAAAACAAAGATTCTTCAAAGTCAAAGTCAAAGTTGTTTATTTATCATATGCATCGAATAACATACATCATTCTATGCAGAGAAATTCTTTTGACATGGCACGGCGATTCTATGCAGTGGGCTTAAAAACAATAATTACAACAATATACGAATTTTAAAAAAATAATGACAATAGTAATAATAATAATAATAATAAAACGCTATGTACTGAGCAGTGGTCTGGAAAATGTACAAAAGTAGAAGTAGTAAATATTATAGATTGGCATGGAAAATTGCTTTTAAAGGTGCATTTGAATTCTGCTACATTAGATGTAGAGAGCATAAAGTGACCAGAGAGTGTTAGTGCTCAACAGACGATTTGCGATCAGTGTCTGTGTTCCATGTTGAGCAGCCGAATGGCCTGTGGGAAGAAACTGTTTTTAAGTCTGGTGGTC
>JACXGM010002235.1:0-48158 GCA_016801145.1 Umbra pygmaea
ATATGGACTGGGTGAGTGCAGGTGTACAGAGTTAGGCTGATTGAGTCCGGGCTATGGGAATTGTAGTTCTGAACATGCATGGCTAGGGAAGCTGTAGTCCACAGGAAGTAGAACTGGGGAATGGGAATTGTAGTTCTGAGCGGGATGGAATAGGGAAGTGGCAGTGTCCAGGGAAGGGGAACTGGGAAACGTTACAATCCTAGGATGCTCTGTTACCATGTACATTTATGAGCATCCTTATGTTCGAACATTTGGCCCTATCTTGCACCCGGCGCAACACAGTGTAAAGCCCAAATGCAAGTGTCTTTGTTAGTTTAAGACCGACGCAGTTGTCAATTTCCCGTCCAGCACCTGCGTCGTTTAAATAGCAAATGCACCTGCACCCTCCTTTGCGCCCATTGGCATGCTTGTCCTACAGGGAGGTGTGTTCCGGAAAATTCTAGGTGTATTGCTGTCTTGAGGCATCGGAAAGTGATCGCGCCACACACATGCAAACGATTACAAATAAAAAGATTACGGTGCAAATCCGCCAACATAATAGCAATGCGTCAAGGTACAAATGCGCCTGGCTCTTAAAGGGAATGGAAGATGACACTCTAATTTGTTTATTGCATGTTACGTGCAAAACACACCCATGAATTAATGAAGAGAATTAGTGCAACCCTTTTGAAACATGCGCCCAGTGCATGGACCCTTTCTTCCACCGTCAAACTAGCAAAAGTGGATTTGGACACGCCCAAAATGCACTTGCGCCATGCGCTTCACGCCGTGGGCTTAAATCCTTAAAATAGGGCCCATAGTGTTTGTTATAGAAAATCCTTGACTAGCACAGAGGTCCAACAACAAACGCCCACTCAGGATTAGATCAGGGAGGACGTTCCTCCCAGTCATGCCTCTCCATTGTTGCCCAGGTTTTGTTGTCTGTATATAGTTGTTTATTTGAGTGAGAGCTTGTTTGAGTGGGAGTTTGATAGGCCTATTGTGTGTGTGTAGTTAGTGCTAGTTTTCTCTGTGTTAGTGTTGTACTTTATCATTAATATTATTGTTACTAATGTATTCATTATTTGTTCTTTTGTTCACAGGTAACTCCCCTGTTTAAGCACAAGCTACATCTGGGCTGACCACCAACTGTAAGTTTGGGTAGGGCGCCTTGACTGTGTGCCAGTTAGTGTTTGTGTTGAGAAATAGGACAGGTTAGGGGATGGGGAGGTACTTTTGGTAATTTCTTTGTTTTGGTATGGCCCAGTTTACCTCATCTTCCTATATTTACCGTGTCAATAATAAAAGCCCTTTGTTAAAAACGGTATACTACTGTCTCTGTGTCTTTGCTTGAACCCACGACCCCATACATCTTTTCCTGACCACAGGGTGTCTTTGGGCAGTGGGTTTGACAACAACCCCCCTTCTTTAGGAGCAGAACATAACAACATTGAACTACAGTATTATTTTTGAATGACTAGGCTTACTTCTTTAAAAACATAAAATATTGCCTCGACCTGGATGCAAACTCACAATTGGATGCAGAGACAGCTGCTTAGACTATTGACTCCAGGATCAAATTGTCCGAAAAATTGTCAGAAACATTTAACAAATTCATGTTATTCCCTGCGTTTACTCTAGCATATTAGTGAAAAGAGTTTGCAGCCTTGCACTTGACATACTGTATAATATCACCAATATGAAAGCATGTGTTAATGGCTGTATATGTTTTGTTTAACAACATCATTTTGAAAATGCCAGCTGGCAACACTAAGACACATCCTTCTCCCAAATTTTGACAGTATTTGATAGCGTACATTATTTGATAGCATACATTATTTGATAGCATACATTATTTGATAACATACATTATTTGATAGCATAATCATTAAAGTATGCCTAATAATCATTTATTCTCAATGAGATTCCTGGGAGATATTAGCTTTGCAATGCATCCTAAAATCACAGGCTTTATAAAGCTACTCCGGTATCAGTCTGGCAGTAGTGAATAACCTTAGAATAGGTATTCCCCAGACTAATCAACGCCTTTTGATGAACTATGTTTTTTTTTAGGTGAGGACCTAGGTGATAATGGACTGGTTGATTTGATTGGTTAAATGTGGATCCAATTGCATTGGAATGAATTTTTCTAAAACCAAACTAGTCCTAAAGGGTTTGATTCCTCAGACTGATATCCAACTAGTGTTTTTAAATTCTAGCATTTCCAAGGCTACGAGGATATGCATTTACACTACAGTGTTATTTTGAAGGAATAGGAACATTCTATAAAAACACACAGTATACCACAACCTGGCTGCAAACACACAAAATATAAATGCTCTGAATACTGAGCTAAGCATGAGCTTATTGTGGCACCCAACCTTACTATATACAGCTATAGCACATATGTTAATTGACATTTTAGTAATTTTGAATAAAAAAAATCCCAACAGGAAGAAACATCATGCACCCAAGTTTTGTGAAAAATGTCAGAGTAGGGCCAGACAAATTGTCTGTGACACACGTGAATGAAGGCACAAAAAAACAAAACAAACAGTCAGAGACTGTCCCATTGTTCCCCTTCTGATTTCATTAGTGGGGGACAATAAAGGGAGAACGCTTCTAAATGTATTACCAGAATAAATAACATTTCAATGGACCACTCATGAGTACCCTCAATAAGTCAGCTGGTTCTTCCTTCACAACATAGACTCTTTCTGTTGTTGCAACACATAGATCCACATGGACTAAAAAACGTAGGCAGTCACAATCCTCTCATTTATAAACCACAGCTCATATGGGATTCACACTAAAACAGCTGATATTGGTTTGTTTTTGGAACTTCCTGCGTACGCATCCTCATCTCAGAACATATGGTTTCTCCGTTCTGAATCACACTTTGTTGTATTTACTAGCCCTTCCAAATAAAAGGCCTGCATCAGCATTTAAAATTGGCATTTTAGAGATAATCTTGTGTCTCTGTGTCACGTTGAAACATGTGGATTTGATATTAGTGTGAAACAGTCCATAATTGTCACAGTCAAAAAGACAATATACTGTATCTCATATGAGAGCTAAAGTATGGCTAAGGATTCATCGTTATCAAAGCAACCATTGGGGAAAGGTGGTTAAGTGTAACTATTTACAGTGCATTGTCACACATTACTCTCAGTCCAACTTATTCATGCTGTTTCCAAAAGGCACTGCATGGTTGTGATGTGATATCCTATCCTATCTGAGACTTTGTATGACTCTAGGTCACTGTGATTAGTATAGAGACATATTATGTAAAGGTGGCCACCACAGACAGTTAATGGGCTCCCTGTCTCCATAAGTTATGGATGTAGCCTTTTGTACAGTAGGGTTACACATAAAGGCCCCACATTTTAATTCACAGTCACCTATGGTCATGCTAAATGGTTTATGGTGAAATTGGAGGTCCTTCTATATTCCAATGCGCACACACTTGAAAAATTGCTATTGACTTTGATTTAAAAAACTTACCCAGCCCATCCGTGTGTTATTTTTGCAATGTTACATTTTTCTACTTATTGTGTATTTCTGCTGTTATTCTAGTAGATGTCTTAGTGTATGTCAGTAGAAAAAACACCATATCAACATTTCATAGGATATTGACTTATACTGTACACTTTACATTATTTCATGACAAATGGATGCGATTTTGGGGATTTTTATGTGAAACAGAAAAAGTTACTATAATGTTTATCACTTGTAAAGATTGGAAACATAGAAGTAATGGAAATATACAGAAAGGAAGGCAATACACATCTAAATATATTTCATATCCTTTAGTTGGTTTGACAGTTGAGTTTAATGCCTCATACATATGGTGCTACAAGTACAGTTGGCAATGGTGGTCAATAGCATTTCTCATTCCAGCTTCATAACATAAAAGCATGGCTTGGAAGCCTTTCATGTTAATTGTGTCTGTGTTTCTGCAAAGTGCCATAAAACAAAGACGTGAGACTTGCATCCGCCGCCAAACACTGATTGCAAATGTTACAGAATCCTGATCTCTGCATTTCTGAGCAGTTCTCTTGTAGAGCACTTCATTTTCCATTTCTTGAGTAGATTATTAAAAATTGATCATTCTTTGTAATAGGCTCATTTCTGTCAGTTTTCATATTTTAATCCGGTTTTAAGGAAAACAAGATACATTAATGAAATTTGACAGAACACACTCTTAATGTAATCACACAAGGGATTATGAATTGCAAATGCTTTGCCCTCATCGCTCCCCATCTTCCACAAAATGTACTTCCATTAATGTTACAAAATAAAATAATCATGACCATTTTAAATAGAAATCAACTACATGAAATGTGGCAGAATATTTTAAAACAAGATTTTGGAGAAATGTGCTGAATGCGGCAGCTTTACTTACAAAGCCAGCAGCGCTGCGTTTGTGCTGTGTGAACACAGACCAGTGCCCCGGGAACGGGACTCATACAAATACAAGATGACGTATGCATCACCAGGCCCCATTTCCTCACCGATCGAGATGGAACACAAGTTTCCTGTGTCAAGAACAAAGATTCTCCTTTGCTTAAATGGCTCCACTAATGGTACTTCAGCACTCCCTGGCCTCCCCTGCTGCAGACCAGATTGACAGTTGCTTTAAGTAGGGTTAGAGAGGAACACAAGTGCAGAGATTTCTCTCTTCTTCAGCTCTTCTCACATTGGGAGGGAAACCAAGTGTAAAGGCCTTATTCATAAAAAAATCAGAAACAGGGAGTTAATCAACAATTTGCATGGCAAAATACAAGCTTTGTTTCACTTGTTATATCATATTCACTAGGTCAAACTAGCCTTGCTATTGCTCTAAAACTCTTGCATAATAGTGTCAGTAAAAACAAGTAATGTAATATGTTTTTCCAATAATACAGGAGAGAGAGTTTCAAGTTTCCTGTTTATTGTCACATGTACAGAAGACTGCAGGTGTACTTGCATGCACAGTGAAGTCTTGTGCTACGGTTCCATCAGAAATGCAGTAAAAATAACAATAATGGAAACCAAAATGTGCAAAAGAAAATTGACACCATCTCATTAATAGTTGAAGTGTCCAAGTCAAATAGGAGTGTCCGCACCAACAGTGGTAGGTGATGGCTCCAACAACTAGACCTTGTAGGATACTCTATGAATGATGGAATTATCTAGGGTTTTTATCCGCTTATTCACCCAAGGTGGAGGACTTGACACAAACTGAGGACTACCGAAAAACAATAATGATTCTTGATGTGTATGTTAGTGTCTCCAGTATAGTATCCATCCATAATCAAACATTTGCCTTAAAGGGGAGAAATGATGGGATGGAACAGAATATTTCTGAGAAATTGCCTTTAACTGGAGAAGCACCTTTCACAACAAGTCAATATCCAGCACAGAGGAAAGGGCCCTAATTAGATTCATTGGATCAATGTTTCCTAGGGATGTGAGTTGTAGTCAGAGTGGGGCATCAATAATCAAAACCACATAAAGATGAGTGTTTGAAGAAATATGTCGGAAAGTGCTCATAAACTCCATGCTAAGCACACAAAAAGAGGAATGAATATTTAAAGATAGTGGGAAAGAAAATAGCTCAGGTAGGAAAAAATAGGCAGTTTTTAAAAGGGCCGACCTTGACTGTGAGTGGAGGAATCCTTTAGAGGGTACCTCAGCCATACTTAGCGAAAAGCAGATAATTCGTTAATGTCACACAGTTGTTGGAAATGGCAGATAAATGGATTTCGGCCATTATTTGCCGGCCTAAGTGAAGTGGAGGAGGAAGCGTCGCCAAGAGGACAAACTCAGTTATGACTGATAAGTGTCTAAAAGCTAATGAAGGCTAGCTAGGCCAAGGTCAATGACTGGCAGTGAGGTGCCCGTGTTGCTCCGATGTCCTGCTGCTTAAATATAAAGGGAAATATACATTGAGCTTTTAACACCTTGAAACATAGGAGAGACTGGAAAATGAAATATGGGCTTGTAATGGCTTTTTAATGACGGCCCCAGACCTCTATGCTGGCCTGAGATTGGAAATCAGAGGTGAACCTTGATATCACTGCACTAAGTGCTTGTAATGCACCGTAACTTCTGTCCATCCTGTTGAGTGAGACAGTTCTGCCTTACCAGATAAATGTTGCGATCCCAGACAAGGGTCTTCTCCTCTGTGGGAGAATGCTGCCCACAAACATATGAACGGAAGTTTGCAGCCTTTTTCAGTACAACTGCTACTTACGCCGTCCTTTCAGGTTTTTGAAGCTATTTTTACATCAGCAGTTGTAACTAAGTGCTTACACAGATGCAAAAAAAAGACCTAAGACCACAATGAGCAGGCAGCATCATGAATTAGAGTATGTAATGTTTGGTTATCACTCACTTTGAGTGAGCTCTTGTTAGAATATCTTTACTAATTTCTAATAGTGCTTTTATGCATAGTTTAGTTAAGAAACCATCAGTCTGAAAATGTATTTTTTGACAGAACCTCACAATGGAGAGCTACTCTAACAAATGTGTTGTGAATAATCACAAAATGATAACAATGATGATATCCACAATGTAATTTCAGTTGTGGCTTCTCTTCGTGCTACAACATGCTTAATGTCCTCTAAAGACCTAAATTACACACCAATTAGATGGCACTCTTGTTTCCTTACATCAAGGGCTTGACTCTGCTGGCTTGTCACCCTCCCTCGGACTAATCAATTTCATTACTCCAGTTACAGCCCCAGCCCCGGCAAAGCTGTGCCCTTAAACTTCAGCTCCTGAGCCAATCGATCAATAGCCCACGTCCCTGCCAAGGTTCCATTTAAAGTTCATTTATTTCAAGCCATCATATAAAACAAGACAGTGCATCGATGCAGCCCCACTTTGTTTTATTTGACTGAGGATTTCCAGCTGCATGACACTCCAGTCTACTCCTGTCCTACTAAGGGCTGTTCTGAGAACAGCTGCATGACACTCCAGTCTACTCCTGTCCTACTAAGGGCTGTTCTGAGAACAGCTGCATGACACTCCAGTCTACTCTAGTCCTACTTTTTGTTTTAGTCCACTACATTGCACCTTAACGTTTTGTTGCGTGGATTCATGCGAGAACATTGCACACATTACATACATTCCATGGCATTCTAAATTATATTAAAATGTTTAGTGTTAAGGTTAGGGTTAAGGTTAGGCATGAGGTTACTAACGGGTAAGATTAGGCATGACGGTTAAGGTTAGGATTAATGTTAGGGTTAACATTAACACAGAGCAAAGTGTCCATTTGGATTCGAACTCGCAAACACCAGGATGACATTACGCAATTTATATGACCATCCACCATCCCCGACCCCTGCTCTATAAAAATCTACGCTATTTACACTGTGCTTATTATGTTCATATTTCACATAATTTGTTTTTAAAATTTGGTTTCCTCCAAACATTATTGCCCTTCTCAAATATTCATATGTCACACAATTCTGTTTTACAAAATATATGGCTCTGTAAACAACAATATGAAGTCCAGAGCTGTCACTGCCAGTGAAGTAAGCCATCGGTAGGCTGAAAAATCAAAACAAACCAAAAATATTAGGTGTGGACAAATAAACTATTCACTACATTAAAAAAAAGAACACACTGGTGAGCTCAGAAACACCAAGAGGACAGGAAGACCACAGAAAACTACTGTGGTGAATGACAGAATATTTCTTCCCCTGGTGTAGAAAAACCCCTTCGCAGTTGACCAGATCAAGCTCACCCTCCAGGAGGTAGGAACATCTTTGTCAAATTCAACAATCCAGAGAAGACTTTACCAGAGTAAATACAGAGGGTTTGTCACAAGACGGAAATCGTTGGTAAGACTCAAAAACAGGAGACCAGATTAGAGTTTGCCAGAAAAACACCCTTGTACATTTCCGGAACAACATCCTACGGACAGATGAGACAAATATCAATTTATATCAACAACTGAAGACAGCTGCAGTAAAGGCCTGTTAGATCATCACCAGAGAAGGAACCCAGCTTCTGGTGATGTCTATGGGTTCCAAACTGCAGTCAGATATTGACTGTAAAGTATTAAACACACAATTAAATTTGTGATTTTGTTTGTTTGTCCAATTTCTTCAAGAGTCTTTAAAATTGGGAGATTATATATAAATATAAATGGTTGCAATTCCTACATGGTTTATACAATAATCTTGACAAACTCTAGATTCAAATGTACACTTAAAGAACATATTGATTGTTTCTTTTCAACAGCCCTAAATCTATGTATGTATGAGATGGGCAATTACATGATGTATGACCGTTGGAAGTACTGTCACAGATCATGAATATAGTCAGTGTTATATTACGTAGATTTCTGCATGATCATGGGTCAGGGAGTGTGGATAGGCGTCTTAAGAACTGACAATTTGGCCCTCATCAAAGTTGCTTAAATCCTTATGCTTGCCCATTTTTCCTGCTTCTAACACATCAACTATGAGGACAAAATTAAGAAATTGTGATGGCTAGACGATTGGGTCAGAGCATCTCCAAAGCTGCAGCTCTTGTGGGGTGTTCCCGGTCTACAGTGGTCAGTACATATCAAAAGTAGTCCAAGATAGAAAACGCAGTGAACAGGCAACAGGATCATGGGCGGCTGAGGCTCATAGATGCAGGTGGGGAGTGAAGGCTGGCCCATGTGGTCTGATCCAACAGACAAGCTACTTTAGCTGAAATTGCTGAAAATTATATATACAAACATATATATATATATATATATATATATATATATTTATATATACATGCAAAGAGCAGTAATGAGATCCCCAGCACACCGAACTGCAACCCCTCCCCACCCTGACTACACCTCAATATTCGGTCCATAAATAATGGCAGGTTTGGTGACAAAGCACAGCCCTGTCGGAGGCCCACCCTCACCTGAAACGAGTCCGACTTACTGCCGAGAACCCGGACGGAGCTCTGGTTTGGTCATACAGAGATTGGATTGTCCTGAGAAAGGACCCCCTCACCCCATACTCTCACAGCAAATTTACCGAGACATTGTTGACAAAAATCTGCTGCCATCTACCAGGATGATGAAGATGAAACAAGGGGGGACATTTTAGCAAGACAGTGATCCCAAACACACAGCCAAGGAAACTCTCAATTGGTTTAAAATAAATAAAATAAAGCTGCTAGTTTGGCCCAGCCAATCACCTGACATAAATCCCATTGAAAATCTATGGAAAGAAGTGAAGATCAAGATTCATAGAAGAAGCCCACGGAACCTTCAAGATTTGAAGACTGTTTGTGTGGAAGAATGGGCCACACTAGTATCTCCATAAAGGAGGCTTTTGTACAAAGTATTTAATGAATATCATTAAGCACCAAAAAATGGTGATATGTTCAATACTTATATCACCCGCTGTATGTATATATACACATGCACGCACACACGCGCAAACACGCACGCACACACACACACGCGCACACGCGCACACGCGCACACGCGCACACGCGCACACGCGCACACACACACACACACACACACACACACACACACACACACACACACACACACACACACACACACACACACACACACACACACACAAGCACACACACACACACACACACACACGTCCAATGTGTCAAAATGGTTTCTTCTCAGGAGAAAATGTCATTTGGCTTTTTATACTGGAACGTTAAAGAGATGATCCCAGTGGTTACAGCATAATACTTCTGATCCTCTAGAAGAAAAATACTTTGGGATTTTATAATCAACTGTTCAGAGATTGAGACAAAAATAACAAAATAACCAGGTGGACTGAAGACATGAAATACCAGTTCTTAGCAGGCCAGATTGTCTTGACATGGTCTGGCTCAGATCTTCCGGGTTTGAAAGAGAGAGAATGAGAGAGAAATACAGAGAAAAGAGAGAGACCAAGGGGAATTAGAAGGAACACTCTGTACTCAACTTTTGAGAAAGGAGAAATCATGTCAGACAGGACAGATTAACCCCTGACACAGGCTATAGCTGAATAGATACTGGGAACTGAGTTGGAGCGGTCAAGGGACACTGTGGCCCTGTCCAAATATACTTAATCACAAAACCTGGAAAACTGAAATTTTGCTTGTAGGGGAAGCAGTGTATTGTGGGGATAATCTGGCGGAACAAGTAGTTGTTACAAAATCAGACAACTTAAGTAAGTTATTAACTCAGCCCCAAGATGTCTGGCATGTGGCAGCGCAAATTTGTAAGAACTTGGATCTGACAACATTGGATAAGAGGATAACGTGTAGAAAAAAATTAACCTTAAGACCATCCTTCCACAAAAATGTGTCTCTGCTTCTAGCTGAAAGCACTGCTTCTAGCTGTTTTTATAAAATATTAAAAAAGGTGCCTGTGTAGAGCATATTGGAATTGCAAATAGGAGAATATAATATAGTATTGGTGCAATATGTGCAATTTAGGCAAAACCACTATCAAATGTGACAACAGTTCGTTTTACATTGGCTTGCTTCCAGCAACAGTGGTGGCACTGCCTTATTTCTGCCACATACATGTGACATCACAGCCTGTCACTGAATTTTCTTCACCAAGTTCACCAAGTGTTCACCAAGTGTTTTCCCCTTAATTACACTGTCACTAACAAATCCCTCTTGTTGGTTTTCACTCTACATGGCACAGTGACTCAGTCTCATCTGGTTAATTACGCAAACCAAAATTCAAGATTTTTGTCTTTAATCATCAAACTCTTTAAGATTGAGTTGGCTTAGAAGTGTCTAATGAGTTACGTTTTTTGGATAATGTATAGAGTAGTCAAAAGCCAGAAAAAAGGGATATTGGTAGAGAAAGTAGTGTGTGTGACTGCAGCCACACAGCACATGGCTAACCCTACTAGACTTGGCACTGACTCACAAATCTCTGGGAGTGATTTCTTGCAAAGCTGGCCCAAATGAAACCACCTTGTTTTAATCAAGAACTCTGGCTATGATACCAGCAATGGGAGCTGTGAGGACTTAGCATGCTGTTAGCGCACACTATGGCACTGTTACAAAATACACAAATATTTCCACAGTAATTATGTGTCAAGTTTAACAAGCAATTCAAGGCTTGGGATGAATGTGTAAAAGGAGGTGGGGGACTGGGGTGAGGGCATATTGTTAGTTGGACGCCAGGGATTGAGTGAGACACCCAGCAAGGCAAATTACGCCACCAGATTTTGATCCTGTAGGGTTGAAAATGTTTTGCTACAGTAAAAAACTGGAGCACATTGTTATTTGGACAGCTCTTTGGGTTGAGTAAAATCATGTGGTCATAACACGTTCCTTTGCAGTAGAATGATGCTCTATCAGTTCAGAAGATACCCAGGTTAAAGGTTGGGCAGACAGCCAAAGGACTAAGTAATCGTGAGTTCCTTAACTATTTTTTACAAATCTGTGTTCTTTTACAGACACATTTATAAATCTACATTGGCACCAGAATTATTAAACATGATCACTGTCTCTTTTCATGTCATGTGTTCTAACATAATCGGTCAGAATAAAGCAGAAGACACCAATCCCACTTTCCCTGTGTGTATAAAATATATCCTAACAAAAAAGCCAGTAACACTTGACTTCAAAAATCATTATCAACACGTAAGGATGACAATAAAGATAACCATCCAAGAATAATTACCTTATAATCAAAGTAGACCGTAGATGAAGAATACTGATATATTGGCTTTGAGTAACCAAGCCTGCAAAATGAATATGGACATAATTTCAAATAATTAGTTGAAAATTTGATTTAACAAATATACAGTATATCTACCCCTTTGCAAAATGACAAGAGTGAGAATCAGTATAAAATCAGTTTAGTAATTTTAATAAGTGTATCTCCGCCTCATGACAAAGTATTTGATTGACTAAGGGTAGCTTTAAAACGGCAACATTTTCTCTACAACCCATTGCAATGTGTAAAATTTAAAATGTGCTTTTTCTCTTAACTCCTCTCAAGAGATCTCATAAAGTGACTACGCTTCTCCAAAGGAATATGCTCATTAGCCAAAAAACGGCAAAGCGTAGATCTCCGCCTGTGTATTAGTGCTACATTTACCTTAATTATGACAGTGACTCACCACAAATATTAGGTTGGATGGTGAATCCTGTCTCTTTAAACTTCTATTCTGCTGTGACAACCATTAAATCACCTGCCACAGATCCACTATACTAATGCCGCAGCAGCTTAGATGCAGAGCCTTTATACAGCTTCTTCATAGGCCCTGTTTGTACATACTATGATTGTGCAACTGAAGGACAATGTATTTGATGCCATGGGTGAGATACTGCTCTGATCAGAAAAGCAATGTGATCAGAAAAGCTTCTGTTGTATCACAACCTTTACACCAAATGTATTGTATATTCCGCAACTCCAGACTAAGTTAATAAAGGCATACATTCTCAGAGAATATTACAAATACACTTTGGAAATCTTTTCCTGATTATCTACAGAACAGAGGGCTAACGAGCTATCATGACATGAGAGAACAGCTATGCGGAGAGGATTACTAAAGCTTGTTGATTATAAATATACAAAGGATGTATGTGAGTACCTTGATTCCTACTACATATGGTAATCTGACAATCTGTATTCCCTGGCATGTTTGAGCCTCGGTTCACTCTTACACGTAGGGTGTGGAATTTGACATTTCCTGAGAATTAAGAGCAGATCTAGCCATTGGTTGCCTCCAGAACTGACCGCCTTCAGCCAGCATACGAACATTCTGTGGAATACAACATTATTCTCAAACAACTCCCTGATCTGCAACTCTTTGGGGAAACCAGGAACACACAGAGAGTAAGGAAAGCTAAAGGCTATCTTTTTTTAAACGAAAATGCGCAACTTGTAGTGCACATTTTAAAAATGTCTGGTACACTGTAAAGTCCATGGAGAACGAGATCACCTCTTAGCTGTCCGCTGTTCTACGGCTAGGAAACACTGTCACCACCGATAAGTCCCATTTGCTCATGCTTTCCAACTGGCCACCCCCACCATGACCAATGACTCTGCATCCCCCCAGAATCTGGTTCAAGCCCCCCGCTTTTCTCTTTCACTCAAATCCAGACAGCTGATGTTTTAAAAGATCTGCTGAATCTTGATCCCTACAAATCAGCTGGGCTAGACAATGTGGACCCATTTTTTCTAAAACTATCTGCAGCAATTATTGCAACCCCCATTCTCTATTGCTTTATCAGAGGTCCCTAAAGTTCGGAAATCTGCTACTGTCATCTCGCTCTTCAAAGGGGCGGAGACTCTAGACCCAAATTGCTACAGTCTTATTTCCATCAAGTCTTCGAAAGCCAAGTTAACAAACAGATTGTTGACTATTTCAAAATGACCGTATCCTCACCCATATGGAATCGTGTTTCAGAGTTGGTCATGGGTGCACCTCAACCATGGCCAAGGTCTTAAACGATATCATCACTGCCACTGATAAATACAGTACTATACAGCTATCTCCATTGGCTTTTGGCCAAGGCTTGTGACCCTGTCAATCACGTATCCTTATTGGAAGATTCAAGAGCTTTTGTTTTTCAAATGACGGCGTCACCTGGTTCACCAACTACTTCTCAGACAGGCTTCAGTGTGTTAAGTCGGAGGACCTGTCTGGACTTCTGGCTGCCTCTATGGGAGACTCGGTGTTCGATTCTTGGGCCGATTTCTATTTCTATCCTCTACGCAGATGACAGCTTTCTCTATACATCTGGCCCTATATTGGACACTGTGCTAACAAACCTCCATAAGAGCTTTGGTGCCATACAAGTATAGGATCAGGAGGATAGTGATTTTCACCAGGACGTTTGGCAGGAAAAGAAAAGGAGGTCATTTTGCAGAATAGGAAGCCGATCCTAGATTTGATTTTGGATTGGAGCTGGTTAATGTTGGTCTGGAAAAAGGGTGAACAGTCTATCCAGGCACGTAGGTATTTGTAGTTGTGTACATATTCTAGTTTAGACCCATCCAGAGTGGTGATGGTAGCTGGGGAGCAATCAGTTGAAGAGCATGCATTTACTTTTGCTAGTGTGTAAAGTAGTTGGAGGCCACAGAAGGAGTGTAGAATTTATAGAATTGCCTCAAACCCTCCAGTGGAAATGAGATGTAGTCTACCACAGCGCCATCCATTTTGTCACCAATGCCCCATATACATGTAACCTCTATGCACTATTTGTCTGGCTCTCTTTACACACTTGGCGCCTAGCTACTGTCTGGCAATTGTACATGTTGACTCTGCCTGTTTATGCCCTAGTGCTTTCATCACACCCATGGAGCATCTTGCACATATTCACCTGCACAGTTGTCTTTGTGAGATTTTGCACAGGTATGCTCAATGTGTTACATATTCTAGTGTTGTTGTTTGTTCCCTGACACTTTGCTTTCTGACCGATCTACCTCTAGACTTTATTTGCACAGAGTGTGTACATACTACCTACTCTATATGCTAAGTATCCTGCATTCTGTATTTTGTAATTTTGTGTAACTTCATGCGTAACATTATGTTGTCTTGCACATTTTGTTGCCTTTTATTTTGACCAGGTCGCCGTTGCAAATGAGTATCTTTTCTCAAATGGCCTACCTAGTTAAATACAGGTAAAATTAAAAAAATATAATATGATACAAAATAAATATAAATAAGAGGTATTTCTTTTGTATTCTTAAAAAAAACTGTTTTTGTTTTTATTTTCCTGCTTTTTTGTGTTTCTTTCATGAAGCGGTATGGGAATAGACAAATGAGAAGTAAACATTAGGACCTACAGTACAGTAGCTCAATTTCGTATTTAAATACTCACATTGTACTGATTTGTATACTGATTTCTCTCATTCTGCTTCCACACAAAACTGCTTTCCCAAGTGTCTGCTACAGATGTTGATGGAATTCTATTTGTCTTTTGCAAGGTGTTGTCTTAGGTTGAATTTATTATTTAGGATATCCTTGGTTATGTTAGAACAATAATATACATTTTCCTCAAACTTACAAAATGTACAGTATACATTTTTTTATTTCACTCGTTGATCAATATTGAACAATTTCAAAATGAATCATCATTGAAATATAATTTCAGCTCAATCTCTGTTAGGTCTCATAAAACTCTGCCACTCTCGAGGTGTTGGTCAAAAAGCAGAAGGTTTTTATACACATTATACATTTACACATTTATACACATTTATCAGTAAACCCAAAATATGTCATGTAATGGAAGATCACTGAAGAGCACATTAACATTTATTTGAATGGAATCAAATTTCATATTCTGGACGTCCACTAAAATGTTTATGCTTTTGCACAGTGGTTCAAAAAGTGAAAATCTTTGATTCATAAAATGAATGACACATAGTTGTACATTTGCATTTTGTAATGTTTCGAAGTTACAACATTCATTAATTCATTCAACTTTCATAAAATACACTTGAATACGTTTTGTCGAAGCGTTAAGAGGGACATGTTGTTGTTACACTTTGTAAAACATCACCTTTCAAATGTTTGGTGGCAGTGGAATCTTCTGATGCCCTTTAGGTCATGCAAACAATCTGCAGTTTGACAAATGTATCTGAATGTGTCTCTGGGCATCAGAATAGAAAAGGTTGACAACCCCAGTCTTGATTTAGCCAAACCAATGTTGATCATTCTAAAAATGTGGGATACTTAAAGGCTTCCAATCATTTTATTTAGGACGTTTCTCTTGACCGTTATTTTGTCTTCTCATGTGCTATACTTTTCATTGTATAATTTAGCGGTTAACTGAACCAGTGTTCATGAACATCATGATCAAGGCAACATCAAATTGTATAAATGTTTCTGAACTATGTCTGTCAGTACATGAGTCTATGTTCAATACAGCTTCATAGTGAGTTTATGGGATGTGGTGTTTTATATTTTACCAGTAGGGGTCGCTTTAGCCGTGCAATACTGTGTACCTATATTGGTGTGAAAGAAATTCCTTTTCATCCCTAAACTTAAACTTTTAACAGAAGCAACTTCATCACAATATTTTCACTTTTTTTATGTCAATGCAAAATTAACCCATATTACTATACATATTGTAATAATATTCCTATTATTAGCCACATGCACAAACCTAACTTCATTTGTTCAAGAGGAAATAAAGAAGTCAAACTTTATGTAAGGATGTAATGTGCTTCTTATTAATGCCTTGCTATTACTTTCAACAGCAATTACCATACAGAGAAATTCAATCGTTCTACCCTCAAATCCATGTAGGCCATCTAGGTGTTGTACTGGCATGTGGAGCTCTGATATCCTCTGAGTACACTAAACGGATTTGTGATGCATGTGCATGCGAGGTTCTTGTGAGTTATGGGTTGCAATTAGTTGATCAAAAAATTTCTTGAAATGAGCCATTTCTATGTAAATCCCGGTAGCCTACTAGAGCTGTAATCTTTTAAAACAGTAAGGCTCACCAGCATAATGGTAATGCACACAGGTCACGGTCACGGTGTTACTCAAATTTCGTTTCATTTGCACAGACGGACAGACGCCCGCCCTAATGATAGTCAATATTGTTAATGACAAAGAAAGGATCCTTTAGGACACAGACATCCTTAAAGTTGTCTGTCTCTGCTTAATCTTGCAGATGTGGATGGCTAAGGTGTTTTTGCAATGCAGCTATCCACTGATTTGTAACTGAAGATAGTCTAGTAAGTTACTTTGAAAAGGTAAGCTTCAAGGACTCTGCCATTTAGCAGTTTACCTTTGTAATCTGAGTGGCTGAGCTTGCTAGTCGAGATGGAAGAAACTCTTTTTGGTTCTGTATGGAAGGTTTATTATCTAAGCTTAGCCTATAGAGATGTGATTTTGTCCTTGCATTACATTATCACTTTATAGAAAGTGAAACCTTTAAAAGATAGACCATAACTATATAAAAAACTGAGTCTTCTATTCTATTAAGCCATTCGTTTCAAAACAGTGCTGGGTTAATGTATTTAAATAAGTCCTATTATTTTTATTGTTATTTAGCATTTTCTCATTCCCTCCCTCGCATCTTTGGCGACCAGATGTCTCCATATTGAAGAATTATTTCTCCTCCCCAGAGTCAAATAAATGCAATCAATATGAGTACTGCTCTCAGGCCTTGAAATATGACATTAATGTTCCATGTGGTGACATTTTAGCTGGAATTTTCAAATAGCCTGCATCATGAAGGCTCAAATTAATATTTATCAGTGAGACGCTTTTATGCTTTGCAAAACAGTATTAGCGTGAACTTGAATAGATGTTAGAAAGGGCATTTTTATAATTAATTTATTTAAGCTAATGTGTAATATATATGTTTTTTTCCCATTATTCTCAATAACATGCATAGTCTCTATGTAGGTAATAGTTTCATTTTCCTGTAATTTGGCCTACCTCATCTTACATTTTTGGTTGTTATCCTCATAATGTTGGACCATATTAATATGTATTTCTATTCACTAGCCTACTATGATCATAAACAAATGTTTTGTTTGTTATTCTAGAAACCTTTGAATGTTTAATGTCCCTTGTTTAGATGAGAGGCTGACTTGAAATTAGTAAAGGGGGGGGGGGAGTAAGATGGAGGTGACAGCTCATGTCAGGGGAGGAGCCATTGAAAATTATTTATTCAAGCAGCCTATGTTAAACTATTTGTCCTTCGCATCTTTGCTGATCAGAGCAGAAAAGCTCAGATATTCAGAAAAGATCGATTTCTCTATATGTACTTGAACTCTGAAGATAAAGGCAGCTCCAGAACATATTGCTCTGGCACACCAGTCAGCAAATGCATTTGATGAAGATAGTATTTTATGCGGGATTCCATAGCAACTCATCGCAAAAAATCTGCCAATCTAAGGAAATTGTTAGCCTATGCAATGCATCCTTCAGGACAGGGAATTGAATTGTATCAATTATAGATCTGGTTTAAATTATCCTTGTCATTGAACCCACATTTATACTACTATTGATCTTACAGGGAAAATATTAAATGATTTTGGGTTGCTCTTTGGTGACCCCTAGGTCAAGGAGATTTTAACATTGTTGTAATTCAACATCATATCTACCTTGTACACAGCGCTCAGGTCTTCAAAACTCTGTTTTGATGTAAAACAAGTGCAGTGAATCGCCGTATGAACACTTACATCTCTACCAAAATAACTTTCTATGTTCATCAATAGCCTTTATGGAAGATTCAAAGCTCTATAAAGAAATGTGTATTATTCCTAATTCCATTGGCTTTACAGCTGTTCTTCCCCAAAATAGGCTACATTTCAGGTCTGGAAAGGAAATAAGGCTATTTGTCTGTGTTTCCCACTAGCAGAAAAGGCCTATTGTCTCCATAAACTAAAGTGTGGTAGGCATATTTAGGATATAATGAATTAAACGATTGGGCTTTCATGTCACCAAAATCCTTGTAAATTATCATTCAAAAGCTCAAATTTAGGGAAAAAAAACAAATTGGGTCACTTAAGTGGCTATGCAATAAGCTGCCCTCAATAGAGGTGTTGTGTTTTTGCAAAGGTTGAAATCTGAAATGAGCTCATTTGCTGTACTGACTTTGGTTTCCAATTTTCAGGCTGAGAAGAGGCATGTCCAGTCTTACATAATTATCATGAGTGGGTGTAGCCCAGGCTGGATGAGGGACCTGCTAAAGCTGAAGCATATTCATACAATATTTGCTGTAGGGCGGCGCACAGCTAGGAATAGATTGGCCATCCGGTTCCCCTTGTTCCATGCAGGTTTAGTGGAGCTTTCCTGCTGCCGGTTCAGGAATCGTCTGCGCAGGGCCTCTGTATTTTATCAAGCTTCCTGTTGGTTGCAGAGGGAAATGTATCCCTCACAGCTTGAGAGAGTGGAGAAGGCTGGACACCTTCATGCCTCTCTGTTGGACGACAAATTCATTGGCATCATCTGCCAGCAGGGGGTGCAAGAGATGCTCCTGGCAATTAATGTGTCATCTACCTCATGCATGTCAGTGGGACCTCCTTTTTCAACTGGTCCTCAGGGTGCCAGCTTTTTAATGTTAAAGCATTCCCTCAATCCCAACAGGGGGTTTGCCTTCCCATGAGCCCTGTGTAACTAACACCTTACTCCAGGTTACCTCGTACCATACTGCAGGTTTTACTTAGCCTATTCCATATTTGCTGGGCGTATCTGCTAAAAGTTTGTTTGGCCTTTTGTGGCACAACTGATCCCGCCTCGACACCTCCATCGGCTTCTGTGTTACCCTTTGAATCACTTGTGTCAGAAGGTAGTCCCCACAAATGCCTCCCTCACAGGGTGTGGTACTCTATGCAATGGAGACTCATGAGGAAAAATTGTTACATCTCATAATTTAACAGAAGCTCCAAATTATTTTTCCATCGCCCAAGCAGTTCTGAATTATAGTCTTGTTGATTTTAAAATCGGCGATAAAGCAGGGGGTGTTTTAGGGCGTGGCTATGGCGTTCGGATGTACGACAAGACACTCAAGGGAGTCGGCAGGTTAGTTTTTCCAGTTAGTAACATTACATTTTGTTTTACATTTTGGTTAAATCATTTTTTATTAGCATTCCAATTAATATCAGTTAGCTAACTAGATTACTCCTCCCTCTCGTCTAAAATCGTCACATCAGCAACAAAGATGTCTGTGCCCGTAACGGCAAATTCGATGACCCAAATCAGATCTCCACAAACCAATGGGTGATGTCACACATGCTACGTCTAGTAATACAATACTCAAAAAAATAAAGGGAACACTAAGATAACACATCCTAGATCTGAAAGAATTAACTAATCGTATGAAATACTTCCGTCTTTACATAGTTTACTGTGCTGACAACAAAATCACATAGAAAATATCAATGGAAATCAAATTTATCAACCCATGGAGGTCTGGATATGGAGTCACACTCAAAATCAAAGTGGAAAACCACACCACAGGCTGATTCAACTTTGATGTAATGTCCTTAAAACAAGTCAAAATGAGGCTCAGTAGTGTGTGTGGCCTCCACGTGCTCATATATGACCTCCGTACAATGCTTTGGCATGCTCCTGATGACGTGGCAGATGGTCTCCTGAGGGATGTCCTCCCAGACCTGGATAAAGGCATCCGCCAACTCCTGGACAGTCGGTGGTGCAACGTGGCGTTGGTGGATGGAGCGAGACATGATGTCCCAGATGTACTCAATCAGATTCAGGTCTGGGAAACGGGAAGGCCAGTCCACAGCATCAATGTATTCCTCTTGCAGGAACTGCTGACACACTCCAGCCACATGAGGTCTAGCATTGTCTTGCATTAGGAGGAACCCAGGGCCAACCACACCAGCATATGGTTTCACAAGGGGTCTGAGGATCTCATCTCGGTACCTAATAGCAGTCAGGCTACCTCTGGCGAGCACATGGAGGGCTGTGCGGCCCCTCAAAGAAAAGCTACCCCACACCATTACTGACCCACCGCCAAAACGGTCATGCTGGAGGATGTTGCAGGCAGCAGAATGTTCTCCAGGGCGTCTCCAGACTCTGTCACATCTGTCACATGTGCACAGTGTGAACCTGCTTTCACCTGTGAAGAGCACAGGGCACCAGTGGCGAACTTGCCATTCTTGGTGTTCTCTGGCAAATGCCAAACGACCTGCACGGTGATGGGCTGTAAGCACAACCCCCACCTGTGCACGTCGGGCCCTCATACCACCCTCATGGAGTCTGTTTCTGAAACAGGAACTGAGAAGTGGTCTGTGGTCCCCACCTGCAGAACCATTCTTTTTTTGGCGGTATCTTGCTAATTCTCTATAATTTCCACCTGTTGTCTGTTCCATTTGCACAACAGCATGTGAAATTGATTGTCAATCAGTGTTGCTTCCTGAGTGGACAGTGTGATTTCACAGAAGTGTGATTGACTTGGAGTTACATTGTGTTGTTTAAGTGTTCCCTTTATTTTTTTGAGCAGGGTATATATGGTCTATGATGGTTACTAGGATCTGTGAGAGGTAGGGCATGGCCCACTTAGATTTATTTGCATCACCAGAAAACACAAACTGCTTTCAGAGACCTCTTTGTGTGTGAAAACTTCTAGACTGGTGGGCTAAGGTCTTACTGTATTCATTTCCAGAGATTGATTTGATCCAGCACAAGCTGGACAGGGTATGCTTGGAGGTCTTGTTTCCTGAAGCATATTTGTCTTCTCAGCAGACTTTCATGGCATCAGCCATAAGGGACTTAATTCTTAAGCTAATGGCCAACATTGGCATCCCTGGCCCTGAGAGATGGACGTATGTATCTGGCCACTGATTAAGTCAACTTCTCAGCCCTTGAATGTCAGTAAAGGCATTCAACCTACAAGGGCTCTATAAGCCAACAAATGGCATGTTTTGGAGTCCTTGTGATGACACGTGGATGTTTCTTCCTTCTGGAGCTCTGTTGCTGACATCTTGGCAGTCCTCCAAGAAAGTCTTGAGCAAGTCCAGGCAATTTCCACTCTAAGAATCTACCTTGTGGTTATTTCAGCCTGCCATGTGGAAAGTGAGTACTTCAGTCTGCCATGTTGGTCAGTTCTTGGCAGGCATGTTGCAGCTTAGGCAAGTGGAGAAACTTCCACAACCACCTGGGCCCAGAAATAATGGACAGGCATCACATTTTGAGCCTCAGAAGCATGTTAATAAGTGCATATTAAGAGTCTATTAATTACGACTGTGCTGCTGCTGGCCTTAGCTTTAGATCCATTGTTCATGTTCATGTGTTCTGGGTTCATCCGTCCTACACTCTCTTTGCAGTAAGTGATTCCAATGCGTCCTTGCATCAGTAAAATCTGCATGACTTGTTCTTCATTAGTGCCCTCCGCACGTATGGGCTGGACTTTGGGGTTCGGGCCACCTTTATATAGCCAGCTTATACCCCAGGGGGTTATGGAGGACAAGGATGCATGCCCACTGCCAAGTGGGTGGTGGCTTCTAGGGCACTTTTAAAGGGTTACCTTGCCTAATAGGTTTGTGAGATGTTACCTCCACGATGTCACTATGTGGAGCATGGCACATCTCTTGGCTCAGGCCTAAGTTGCTCTTTAGGGAACTGGTGCATTTTTGCCAAGGGGGTTACTGTTGAATGCTCCCTTGGGCAACCTGTTTATGGTCACCACAATTATTCATATAATGGTCAATCCCTAGGAGAGGATAGCAGGTACAGTATCTTCAGGACCCCATCTCTTTCAGTGAAGAGTGGCCATGAATCAATGTAGATAGGTGTAAGCTGGGTTCTCTTATGAAATGGATGATTGGGCTCCCAACTGGCTCAACACCTGCATGGTGTTTAGTTTTTGTGCACTTGCATGTATTTATACCCATTGTGTTTTACCTTGTCATGTATGTATTAGGGCTGCAGCAATCAATTATTTTAGTAATCAAGTATTTTACCGATTATTCCATCAATTAATCAAGTAATCGGACAAGAAATACTTTGTTTTATTGAAGAGCAATAATATACAATAGTTAATGATTTTCGGAAAAAGCTACATTTTTATTGCCTACATTGCTTACAATATCATTCATAAACGAAACATATTAAGTGCAATTAAGTGCAATATTACATTGTTTTTAAAGAAAACATTTTCTGAAATGCAATAACGAGCTAAAAAAATACTTAAGGTATGCATTAAACATAGAGAAATTGGGATGCAAAAATCAGCTGTTTTTCCGAGGGGATAGTCAAAAAGTCAGCTCTTTAGTTTAAATTGTGGTCACCATTACATATTTTCTTGTCTTTGTTTTTGGTAGTTGTGTTTGGTGTAGTTTCATCGTGAATACGATGGAATTGATGATTTAGGTAGACTAAACTTTTTCTTTTGAGATGCTGAAGCATTGAGGTTGTGCTATTATTGTGGTAAGCTAGTTCAATTTTGCAGTAGACACACTGTACAGAGTTTTTGTTTTAATTATGTTTGAACTGATTCCAAACTTTGGACACTTTCTGTCATTTTCTCCAGCCTGTATCTTCTCTTAGCTAACAACTGCAGCAAGACTTGGTGGCAACAGGCACTGAGGTTTCATTGAGCACAGTAAGGTGCATATTAAACACAGAGGGTTTCCATACCAGAACTCCAAGATGTACACCACTACTGATCCAAAACCACAAAGAAATCAAATAAAAAAGCCACAAAGGTTTTGGAATTCCATTCTGTGAAGCAATTAAATAAAAATGTGAACCTTTCAGCAGGATGGGTCAGCGGTATGTCTGGAGGAAGAAGAATGAAGCATACGCTGAAAAGAACACTCTGCCCACATTCAACCATGGTGTTGGTTCGGTGATGCTCTGATGCTGCTTTGCAGTCTCTGGTACCTGCAGTGTTTGGAAGGCAAGATGGATTAGTTGAAGTATCAAAACATCTTAGGAGCAAACAGTCATGCTGTCTGTGAGGAGCTGAAACTTGGGCATCATTAGAACTTTCAACAGGACAATGATCCCAAGCATAAATCAAATTCCACCTAGGCTTATTTGCAGAATATGTTCGGGTAAATATGACAGTGGCCATCACAGTCACCTGACTTGAACCCCAATTAACATTTGTGGTGGGTTTTGAAGATGTAGGTTGCAGCATGCAAACACACGGATATTACTGAATTGGAGGCCTTTGCTCATGAGAAATGGGCAAATATTCCTCAGGAACCCTGCCAGAGGTTGGTATCTGACTCATGACAGCAAAAGGGGGCTCTACTAAGTATTAAAAAGGCTTGCCATGAAGGGGTTGAATCGTTCTGAGACTGGAGAAGTCATTATCAGTTCAATTTCCTGTTCAATTTGGGGAAAACACTTGATGCATTCGTTGTGTTGAGCTATTTCAATTGCAAATGCAAACAGCTGAACATCTGTACATTTTGATAATAAACCTGATTTGCAATGGGGATTGAATAATTTGGATTGCAACTGTATGTACATTCTCCCTGATGCCAACAGCATTTCAGCTATAAAATAATTACATTACTTGATCAACAAAATGGAGAACATCTACCCAGAAGCAGCGATTGTCTTGGCAGGAGATTTTAACCAACAGAACCTAAAAAAGTTATGCCCAATTCCCCCACCTGCGGCGAAAATACATTAGATCACTGCTATACACCTTTTTGTAATGCATATAGGCCTATGCAATGCCCGCCCTTCGGGAGTTCAGACCACAATGCCATTCTAAGGTTGAAGAGAGATGGATTGACCCTTAAGACGGTGCTGAGTTGAAACAGCCAATCAGAGGCCACACTTCAGGACTGTGACTATGATTACTGTGAGCATATACGATTACTTGGTTACGAGCTTTATTAACAAATGCACAGGAGATGTTAGTCATAATTTAAACCTATTCTAACCAAAAACCTTATACGTATTGATAAGCTGATTAAGAACAGGAATGTTACCTTCAAGCTAGGCCTGTACGATAAATCGTTATAAAATCGGAGATCGCGATACAGCTCTGTTCGCAGTTTAATTTTTAAATGACTTTGATTCTCAAAAAAAATTTTTTTGGAGTTCAGGAGTTCAGATTTGAGCCTGAGCCTGTATCAGAGCCATATTTAGTCCTTTGTGTTCCAAGTCACTATTTTTGGTAGCCTACTGTACTTAAATGGCCAGTATGTACTTTATTTTCTTTATTCGTTGAAGCCTTTATGTTTACAGGCTTGTGATCTTACGCAATTTACATGTACAGACTGTATATAAGCATGTTATTACCCCTACCTTTACATTGTAATAAATATTATTGTTTTTAAAAAGTTTACCCTTAATGGTTCTTATTTTTTGCAACTGCATTGCTGAGACGTGGCACAAGATATTCACTGTACATGCAGTTACATCTGCGTCTCATGTACATGTGACAAATAAATGTAATTTGACTGTTGAAACTTGACTGTCTTCTTGACAAACTATAGAAAGACCTTCCACATTTATTAACAACAAACTTCACAAAGTATTAACCTTGGCAACCTGACTTCCTTGATCAAACCTGAAGTAAGGAGCCTAGGTGTTATCATAGACTCTGACCTAAGTTTTACCTCCCATCTTAACAAGATGACCAAAACATCTTACTTTCACCTCAGAAATATTGCTAAAGTAAGACCATTCATAACCCAGAAAGATGCAGAGAAACTAATTCACACATTTGCCACAACTAGACTGGACTACTGCAACGCCCTCCTTACAGGCCTCCTAAAAAAGTATTTAGATAAGATTCAACTCATCCGCGAGACTCTTAACAAGAACCAAAAGGCGAGATCATATTACTCCAGTTCTGAAATCATTACATTGGCTCCCAGTTTCCTACAGGATTGATTTTAAGGTCCTCCTGCTTGTTTATAAAACTCTAAATGGCTCAGGACCAGCCTATTTCACAGCCTCTCTAAAATCCTATGTTCCCCAAAGGGCACTCAGATCTTCCACAGCTAACCTGCTAATGATACAAAATTCCACCCACAGAAAAATTGGAGATGCTGCCTTTTTTAAGTATGTTCCAAAACTGTGGAACACAATACCAAAAAATATCAAAGAAGCACCTTCAATTGATATATTCAAAAAGCTGTTGAAAACATATCTTTTCACTATAGCATTTAACTAAGCATATTTCTATTTGACTGCCTGCAAATGTGCTCTATGTATTTTATGCTTTGAATTTAACTATTTACATTTCTTTGTCTTTTACTGATGTAAATGTTTTTATTGATTTAAATTTCTTCCACTTTATTTGACTTTTATTGATGTAAAGCACTTTGAGCTGCTTTCCTTGTATGAAAGGTGCTATATATTTGGTTATTATTAATAAATAAATAAGATTATTATTATTATTATTATAAAGAATTTAGAAAAGGGTAATCAGCAAACATTATACAATCTAGGTATAAAAAGATAGCTAATCATGATAATTGAGTTAGTTATTTTATAAATTAAAAATCCTTTTAGATGAAAATGTACTGTACATGAACTAGATCAAATAAATAAAACTTAACACCATTTTGTAATACAAAAAAGTTAAGAAACACACCAGGGTGAATACCTCATATGCACACTAGTACATTGTGCAAGCACCATGCTGCTCTCATGCTATTTAGATGCTGTACTCTATTGGAGTAGGATACTATTTTTTTATTTATTTCACCTTTATTTAACCAGATAATCCGATTCAGAACACCTTCTCATTTGCAATCGTGACCTGGCCAAGACAAGGTGCAAGTTGCAAGGCACTTTAGACATACTAGACATAACATTTTGGCCAGTTAGTTGAGTTATCAGTGTTCCCCCGTGGCCTACTGATGAAGAACATCTGGAGAGCTTCTGTTCCGTCACTTCTTTCCTGTCCCTGATATGACCAGGCGATGTAGCTAACAGTGCGATGCATGTCGACACATGGTTCCCAAGGTCCCTTGACAGGTCCCTTGACAGGATATAAAGTGCTCCAATATTCATAACTGGCAACACTGCCCGGTTGACATTGTGCAACCAATTTCCATATGGGTGAGACTAGGGTCAGGTGCTGAGACTTGGAGGTAACACGAAGGAAGCCCTTGGATCTGTTTTAGGTCAGAACGGACTACAAAAGTTGGAGAAGTAATCATCAAGGTTTATGTAAAAGGGATTATCAAAGATTTGTTTTACCTTACAGTAAGCTTCATTGCAACTATGGTTACATGGACAAGAGGGGAACTTGCAGTGTTTTTATGTTTTTATATTGTTTTTATGGATCTTCTTGCTACCCTTTATCAACCCTTTTTGGTTCTATTGAGAACCCTTTATGGTTCTATTAAGAACCCGTTATGGGTACAAAAAGAACCATATAAAAGAACCTGTATCACACCGGTACCCAAAATACCCAAAATGCTCCTATACGTTACCAAAAAGGGTTCTCATTAGAACAAAATAAGGTTCTTCTAGGAAACAGAAAAGGGTTCTCCTATAAGGACAAATTTTAAGGACAAATCCTATAAGGACACCTTTTTTTAAGAGTCTAAGGTTTTGAGTGTTTGTTCTAGTGGAGGTTATGTAAAATAATATTGATACCTTTCTTTGATAGATTTGGGTTTTAGAAGAGCAAAACATTAGGATCTAAAACAATATCAGATTCATTCTCAATGTCCTGCATGCTACTGAATTGACAAGCATTGTTTATAAAAAAATGTCAAAATAGAGTAGGATATAAATGCACAATCATGTGATTTAATTTGCCCATTATTATTCATTTATATAATATATTACATCAGTAATTTTCTAAGAGGCTCTTTCGGGGTCACCTTAAAAGATTTTTTTAAGCCAAAACCATCCCATGGTCTGTCAGCAGAAGGAATCTCTGCGATGCAATCTATTTTGTTCCATCGATTGGTCTGGTATTGCATCTTGTCAAATGGCTGGGCTGTTAGGTCAACTGGTATTGGCAGAGATGACTAATTTTATACCCAGATGTCTATAATAAAGTTGGAGTATCTGCTTACTTGGGCGCAATCTAGTCCTTTCAAACTTCCTGACTTGTGCAGAATAATGGCAACCCTTGTTAATGGGAAAGGCCCTAAATTACATAGCACCCTAAACAGGAATTTTAAAAAGCTAAATATATACGATACTTAAAATATGAACAAATGTAAGAACAAAACATAATTGTATTTAATTAAACTTTATTAGTATTTGAAGTAATACATTTAATATTATACAAATTGGGGCAGTAAAAAAATAAAGCAAGTGACCCAATGTATTTAAAATCACTATAATTTCGATATTTCATACTTAAAAAACATTTTGTCTCTTTGTACAGCTTAAATAGATATTGGGACATCTGAAAATGATAATTGATCTACTAGGATTCGATAGTGTGCCGTTCTCAATCCACACTGAGGAAAAAATGTGTTAACCTAGTTTTGCCCTGCCCTATTTTTTCACTTGGACAACTATAGCTACTCACACAGTATACATAGAAACAATAGTTCAGAATTGAACGAAGTTACTTGGGTTTGTTTGTTTAGGACTCATTGGCAAATTGTAATCTTTAGGCAGCAATATAAAGCGTCAAACAGCTATCAAATTTGCCACATTTGGGCAAGATGAAAATGTACTGTACTTTAATCTCTGTCTGCCCCCTGTCTAACCACACAGATATGATATTATTAAACTTAAAAAGTAATACAGAAGCACTAAAAAGTCAGGAACTTCTTTCACATTTCCAAATGGGACACCAATCTGACACTGTGCGTCACCCAGCACCTGTCAGGCGATCCGTCAGCACTGTAAGCTCCCCTACTGCCATAGTATATTCCCCCTTATACTGCAAATCCACTCAGCATTTTCCAGAACTTTTCATATGTCACATGATCTTACCCAAATACCCCATGGGCCATAACTCAGTACCTAAATTTAGGCATTATATTAAGACATCCCCCTTCCCCTTTGCTGGAGCCCTTCTGTTACCTCCTTTTAGGAGCAAAGCTCAGGATTTAACCTTTAAAATTGAGGCATCTCATGTATTTATTTTGTTTAATTAACAAATGACACTGTCATTCATATACTGTATGTTCTTACCTTTAACTAGTCTTTGTAACAATAATTCACACAAAATGTAACAATTACCAAATGTGTTTAATTAAAGTAATGAATTCCAATTGTTTTTGCTAGAGGATTTGTCCCCTCGTATGATACTCCAAATCACCCTAACTTCAACCCATTGCCCCTGAAGCTACCCGATCAGATCGCTTGTTAATTTCCTCATTTCAGAGTTTTATGGATTTTCCAGTTGCTGCTCTGTTCATAAACAAGTATTTCAGCTACCCCCTACTCCCCCGCCTCTTTAGATGTCAGCGTTTTCTCTGAAGGAGGAATCTTGTGCCCTGAATGTTTATAAATAAGCCTTCTATCATGTTCCACAACAGGTGTGACCTCTCTGTGTCCTAAAACTGGACACTTTCAGTGGGCGCTATCTCAGAAGTAGACTGAGGGAGGAACTATTTACTGTCATATCACATAGAAACATTACTCAAGCAATGAGGTCATCTGAAACATGCTGTCTGTATGTTAGGTTGTTTTGGAAGTCTCCATTTTAAGAGTGTGACTTTTCTTTGCTTTTAACCTTTAAATGATTAAAATATCACAATGCTATGCCAAAAAAGCACCAAGAGAGTATGGGATGTTCAACAGCACTTTCAGGCCTAGGGGTACCATTATATCAGGTGAAATGTCCCAACAGCACCCATCACAACACATATAAACCTACCTCAGAACCAAGAAACAATTACATAATGTGTGAAAGGAAATTAAAGGGTCAAGACAGTTTGTGCCATAAATCATTGTTTTCAACACCTAAGTCAAAGGATTTGCAAGAATTGAAGCTTTTGGTCAAATATTTGATTGCACAAAAGAATCATTTTACATAGTGTATCGTCCACAACTGTTCAGTCTATTACTACGTTTTTACAGTTCTTTAAGTGATGCTACGATGGTATCTCCCAGCTAGTCCAGTTTCTTTCTAAGTTATATTAATTTAGGAAGCTCAATTCTACCTCATCCTTAGCTAGCTTCTAACAAGTGAGAGGCCTAGAGACCTGGGTGATTTGGAACACATCCACTCAGTATGAGTATGAGATTGTAAAAATGTCTTAAAAATAAAAAATGTACAACTACATGTGTTTGTCAACGGTTGGAAAACAAGGAATTACGTAGTGTAAAGTATGCTACTATGTCCTTAAATGTGTTTCTGCCCCTAAACCCTGTCGACCGAGGGCTGCCGTTAGAATAGGGAGAATGCGAGCAAGGAATGAAAGCTTACTGGATTACTTTACATTATTATGATTAATTATTCAGACGTCTCCATTGCACCCCATGATGGCTTGATGAATCATGACAAATAGTGACCTTTGCCCCAATTTGCATGCAGGTACACACGTACATTTGCACACGAGTTTGCACACGCACACAACTGCACCTGAGCATATAAGTGCGCATGCGCACACCACCATCACAAACAACAACAGCAACAACAACAACACGACATTAAGTTCATCCCTACTGATTGATACAAGGAACAGAGGGATGTTGGTGCCGGGTCGACAAGCACGGGGTGACCACCGGTGGGTACTAAAGCAAGTGACATTTATTGTGTGTGTGGCTGTAGTCACAGATAAGCAGCTGAAACCGCTCTTGGTGGAGGAGTGGGAAAGATAGAGACAAACAAATGCAAGAGGCACAGAGAACCCTTTGTCCCAGACCTCGACATTAAAGAGTGTCAAATGCTAATAAATATTTCAGAATTAGGTGTGTGTCAGGGGCAGGGCACACTCTGTTGGGCGTCTGCTCTCTTTACTCTCCAAGGGGGAACAGGTGCAGACGCATGAAAGAGGATTTCATTTCTAAAATAGCACTTAGAATTTTAGCCCTTCTGGAGACCCTCTCTGGGAGAAATTCTCATGTAATCATACACCGTGCTAGCTGAAAAACTCTACAGTTGATCCTCAGAAACATATGGTGGCTTAAGCAGAGAGGGGTGTGGGCAGTAGGGGGTTGATAGGAAAAGACCCAAAGGATTGGGAATTCTACTTTCTACTAGGACGAGAAGAAAATTTCAGGCAATATTGCAGGACATTTGTTTTCATGGTCAACAGATCATGTTAGCAAATTCACTTTAATGAAACATTATAAATTAAAATATATGTATTTATTTCAAATGTATACCAACTCTCTATGCACAAGGACTACAGATCATTTCATTTTGAGGCAATCATACCGCGTCAATGTATGGTACATTAAGTGAACATGTAATGGACTATTACAGACGGAGAGTGGCGCTAGACCATTTAAAATGGTCTGAAAAGGCATTGTACTTTGCAATACGTGATCTGATCAAAACGTTTAGTAGACATTATTGTATACAAACAGACATCACGTTTTTTGGATATTACTAAATTTAATATTGGATATTAACAAATATGATGTTATTAAGAGAAACTCACAAACATTGAGAGATTGTGCCTGTAAATCCCCCCCAATAATAAAAAATATCCCAAAAATTTGTGTCCCCCCAAAATCAAAGCCATACTTACAACTTTGGGAAGAAGTGTTGAGATGGAAATTTTTCAATAGAATTACATCAACAGAATTTCATCAGGGTCCATGATCTGTAAATTCACAAAAAGTGATATGGATTCCAAAGTCATTTCTTACACTCATTTTCCAAGAGACTGCTTTGTTTGGTATGAGTTTTTCTATTTCTAAAACAGATGCAGGCGTTTGCTGATACGATACTTTAGCTAATACAGACGTTATTAAGAAGTTATGTTTGTTTGGCACATCGTCTGCTGCGTCTTTGAGTCACTCGCACTGGCTGGGGAGATGAGAGCTGCTGAACAGAATAGTGCATGAACGCGCTGTAGCTACGCGAGGCACACTCAGTGCTGAGAACTAAATACTAACTGGGTAAACGATATCTAACTCAATTAAAAGGTGAGTAAACCATATTTCACGCATATAAACGCATTTAGAGGTGGATAAACGCACTTTCGAGGTGGATAAACGCACTTTGGAGGTGGGTAAACAGCAGAATTACGAAGAGTGAGAAGAAATGTGTTGCGGACAATGGATGATAGTGAGTCAATAAGACGCTATAGATTAGAACGTGCAGGGATCATGTTTGTGACCGATCTTATTAGAGACACGCTAACATCTCTGACACAGCGCAGAAATACCAAAGTGCCAGAAATGAAAGTAATCACTGCAGTGATGATTTGGGTCTGTCACTACCTTCTGTAAGCAGAGTGATTACACAAACAATTACAGCACTTTCAGAACCTCTTATTGTGTCGCAGTTCATTTCCTTTCCACTGGACATTCCCACCTTGCAGGCACAAAAAAAGCATTTATGAATATAGCAGCCTTCCCTGGTGTTGTCGGAGTAATTGATGGAACCCACATCTGAATTATTCAAAGTGATCTCTCAGAAATCCGTGATACTACCACGGACACTTAACTTCAAACTCCGTGGCAGTTTCACGGAATACTTAATATTGCTCTGTTTTTTCCTGCTTGGACAACCAACCAATCACAGTCTTCAAAAGATTGTGTCATACATAGCAATGGGGTCAGCCCCGCCTCCTCACTAAGATGACAGTTTTTGTCTTTTCCTTGCTCAGATTTGCTCTTAGATCGGTCTGGAATCGCTCTTAAGCTAAGACTTTTAGGTAGAAGTTTTTAAAATGAATTAGGAGTTTTCTAAGAGGATTAGAACTATATAGAACAGTATTTTGAAAACAAGTTCGCTGAACGCTAACATATGCGTATGGAAATAGCTGAAGGCAAAGGTGGGTAAATGTGGGTAGTGGGCTGTATTACAATTTCTTAGGGTGGTGGGTTGAGGTGGGTGGCCTTGACTTGGGTGGGCCGTGACCGGCCTCACACTCCTTTACAGTTGGTGGCGGTATATGCACCTTGAGTCAGATGCGATCTGCCATTAAACCAATGAAGAAGAAGATGAAGTTTAGGTTGCTGGCACAGGGTGAGCATCCGGTTTGGCAAATTGACGCAAATGAGGAAGTGCCTTAAACCTGCATTCTATCTGAATTCCAGCTGAGGGCGATACGTCTGGTTGCAAAAAAGCTTGGTTTCTGAAATAGTCTATGAGAATGAAAGACATAATATACTTGATTTTTTACCTCAGTAAACATTTTCATAATGAGTATATGGTCTCAATCGTTAAATTTAAGCCTTCTGCAATTTAGGCACTGGTTAGAGGAGGCGGTCGACTTGGACCACAACAGTGACAGGTGTGTGGACTGGGAAGCCCTCGATGGGCCTGACTTGGGCCCGGAGGGGAGAACTCATTCCTTCGAGGAAGAAGTTGGGGAGGGGGACAATGACAAGTACCCGCTAGTCACGGACCGTAGCCAGCTAGTGGCTTCTCCACCGTCATTTTCATCAGTTAGGCAGGTTAACTGGCTAGCGGACCCTTCTACACCAGTTCCTTTAGCTACGCAGCCTTGCCAGGTGTGCCTGTGGGCCTACAATGTACACCAGTGCCAGTGGCTTCGACCATGTCATCAGTGTCAGGGTGCTCCACTCCCCCTGCTGGTGTCAAATGCACCGGTCACTTTTATGGTGCTTGCTACGCCGCCCCTTCTAACGGTGCTGAATGCACTGCCCCATTCTGCCATGCCGGATGACTCGCTACCTTGACTAGTGCCAGCTGCACCGCCTGTTCTGCTGGTGCCGGCTACATTGCCCCTTCTGCCCGTATCTGCTACATTGCCCCCTCTGCCGATGCCTGCTGAACAGCCCCTAAGTTTGGGTTTGAGGCCTAGCGCGTAGGCAGACTAAGGTGTGGTAGGAATGTCAGCGTCATAGCAGATTGGTTGGTGAGGTGATGGTCAGAAACAAGCTATAATATTTATAAGATGATATGACCTTTCAAGGCCAAATCGACAAATATATTTACAAGCTCAGATTGTCAATAAATAAGGTGGAAACAAGTGGGCCATGGCCAGGGTCTTTAACCTCTTGAGGATCAGTGTCCCGTGTTTTTGGCCTTGGCCAAAAGGTGGATTAGAATCACTGCTTACAAGTGCAGATTTTACTCTGCATATATATGTCTGACATGTAAAGAAAGCTTATAATCTCATAGATTTAGCTAACATATCTGATGTACAATCGCTATGAGAAGAAAAAAACGTTATCATGTGACGTGAGTGCAATATAAACAAACCCATTCGTTATTGGGACTCAGCTAATACATCCACGTCTGACAAAGAAATATGTACTTACAGTCAGCTATCTTTCTCTGATTCGTCATCCAAATGGTCCCAGCAATGAAATTGAGCATTGTTTTCGTTGGTATAATCCATTAGTTTTCTGAAAACTATCACAAACTCAATCTAACTTTACTGCAAACCGCATTGTTTACAAACTATCACTACAAATATCACAAATTATTTCCGGATTTTCAATCTTCAAAACAATGTCCCCTAATTTGGAACGTGTTAACCAAATGATGCTATTTGTATGAATGTGTGTTTTGTAAGAATAGAGAGCATATCGTGTTTTTATATAATATAGTTATTTATATGAAAATGATTAATTTGGACACTTGGGTAATTCTTGGCACAATCGTGAAGGACACTTTTGGCTGTTGACTCTTATCATTCTAAAAGAAATATTTTAGACATATTTTGTCCTCCAAAGGGGGACATCATTAGAAGTGATTCCAAGACCCTATCTCAATATATGGCTTTCTATTTGCATTTGATGTAGGAAAAATAAATATGTATTTTCTTTCATCTTGTGCCATATTCACAGTGTATTCTAAATAAATTTTACATTTCCAAAAAATTCAAAGTCTTTCTTTTTCAAAAATATCAACCATATGTATCTCCTTGCTTCAGGTCCAGTGTAACAAGAGGTTAACCTTGGGTATGTTTTTTTAGGCAGAATTTGACTAAAATCGGGGGCATTCTCTAAGAATTTAAGAGATCTGCAACACAACCAAACTAACTTGCACAAATATGAACAGGTAGGCTGTGGGCCTTAACACTCTCGGGTGCACCCTAAACTGCTACATAAGTTCTTCTATGTGAACCAAGTCAAAACAATACAATCAATAAAACAATTTAAAAAGTCCTAATCAAATGAAATTGTAAGTCTGGCCTTACAAGGTAGGTGGCATTCATGAATATGCAATTATATGTAGATATGTAAGAGTCCGTTCAGTGTATGCTCACTAAATACTTCTGACCACACCGCAGTATATGATGAAAATTACAGGCCTCTCTCATCTTTTTAAGTGGGAGAACCTGCACAATTGGTGGCTGACTAAATATTTTTTTGCCCCACTGTATATGCAGTATCTAAGCAATAGTAAGCAACAAACAGTAATGCACTGTGTGTTATGACACCTATCAGTCTAGATTGATATGCTTATTTTGCAATAAAAAAGGGCAGATTTTCCTGAACCCATTCTCCTTCAATCCAGTCAGACCAATTTAAAAGAGGCAATTCAATGGTTGTGCTGTATGTGTAAGTGTCCATCTGTGGCAGTGCCTGAGTGGGTGGCTCTAGTCCCTCCGACACCAATATGTATGTTCTGTTTCACCCAGACATTTTAATGACACCATATCTAACCAATAGATTGCTCTGTTTTGTCTCAACATACATACCAGGTTCTCATTTCTCCTCATCAGTGTAGTATTTAAGCCCTCTGTCTGTGTGTAGTCATTGATGTTAGTCAGTGTCTTATGTTGCGTGAGATCTATATTACTGGTACCTATGGACCTTTTTGATATATTTATTTATGACATTTACAACAACGTGGTGGACATTTACAACAACCATGTTGTAACCATGGGTCTTCCGGATGCACAACCATAGGGCCATTTTGCCATTTCAATTGGACTGAAGATGTTACAATTCATACTTCCACAGTGTTTGTCAATGGGCACACGCTAGTCAGCCTTTGATTTGAATTATGCATTTCAGACCGTGATTTTTTGGTGTAACAAAGGACTGCATAGTCTATGTAGTCATCATCCCTTTCCCACATTTTAGATGTTTAAAATAGAGAAATAAAATGTTTACAGCTTTTTTAGGCTGGTCACTTAAAATAGCACCTATTATGTATAGCATTTTCTTAAGGTGTCTGTGGCAGTGGGAGTAGATATGAATGAGAAGGAGTAAGGCATGGCATTTTTATGAACCGGTGTATAAGGCAGGAGATTGTCAAGCTATCTGAAAACTTGACAATCTTGACAAAAACTGATGTTTTACATTGCAACAATAAAAATATTTATACAGTGCACCTAGATTTTCTTTGTGTGTGCCAACTTTTTTCAACTTAGGCGCACATGTGCTCCTTGTAAAAAAGGCCAGTGTAGAGTCCTGCTTAATACATATAATGCACCTGTGGTGGTGCTGATGAGCTTCAACGAGTAGCCGAACAGTGACAGATTTATCCAAAGAAAAAATATAAAATAAATGCAGCTTTAAGCAATTCAGTATATGGTTTGAAAATGTGACAAAATAGCCAGAACAGTGCTAGGGCTTCTTTGCTCCAGAATTAGGCATTCCCTTGCACATACTGCATTGTGAATTAAACTGTTTTTGTAATAGGACACATATCTTTGACATTGACTTGTGATGGCTTTGTTCAGAGGGTTCTGTTTATTTTCATCATTAGAGGAGTGTGCTGTCTCTTGAACAAGCGGGTCGAGCTCGTGTTTCCTACGAGCCTTGTGTCTTGTTTTTGAGTTTTTCCATTGGAGTCATCAAATGCTACTTGCCACATAATGAGATATGTGGCAATTAATTTTCTTTTAATCAAGGTCGAAATGAAGTAAATTGGTGCATCTTGGCGAACCCTCATTTTTTTCTTTTTTGTTGTTGCAGTGATGCAAAACAAATACGATAAAATGATGGCCATCCTCACCTTCTGTAATTAGAAAGCGTGAATGATCACAGAGAGATGATATGTGAAATACACAGCCTCCAACTCTCTCTCCCTAGAGATCAGATTTCAGTTCTTTTGAAACAGATGACCATGTTTTCCTTCCCTGCTCCCCTAATTTGCCCGTTCTTTTCTCCCTCTGCTTCACTTACAGACAGAGAGAGCAGCACTATGTGACATTGACGGCAGTGTTGTTGTAATGCCTCTCAAATCTTATTAAAGACCACGACTGAGAAAGACCTTGCTGACTTCACACATTTTGATTAACTGTGTTGTTTCAGTATCCCTACAAGCTGATTAGGAATTTATTAGTATTCGATTTTAAACTTTACGTCTTATCATCACCATATGGCTGGGTTGCTGGCATTGTTGGGAGACAGCATTTTTAAAGCATGTCTATATTATGTCCCTCTATTGCAATGATTTTCAGAGCAATATCTCGATTTTCCCAAGGACTATCGCTGAATGCACAATGCACAGTTTTGATGTATGCAAATATGATTTGATAATGTAATCTTTTTGTCCAATATTGTATTAAATATATTATACATTTGAGACATAGGTCTATTCCCTGTGTTGGTTGTTTAGGATTTTCATTTAACAATATAGCTCCATTTCCAAATTGAGGAAGTAATCACCTACATCTTATTGTCGACTAATTAAATGTGTAAATACTAAATTGAAAAACAATTTTCCACGGACGAAACATTCCATTATTAAAAAGTGCATTGTTTCCATTCACATTTTTAATGTGTTAGAGAGGCACTGGTCAAGGTTGCCTTTTGAACATACTTTTTTATTGCTGTCATGAAAACTGCATGATAATCCCAAAAGTTTTTGTAGTAAAGTTTTTGAGCAGTTATCATCTGCTCATGCCCTCTTTAACCTGTGTGGCGTGCATCTGTCAAACCAAATGTGTATCGGAAGAGCCTTAACAATGAGGGGGATGTGCATTGTTCAAATGCACAAAAAGACATATACAAAGGCTTGATAAAGCATTCGGTCTTAAGTCAGCACTGTTAGGTAGATCTGGCAACAGCTGTCCAATCTGCTATTCCCCTACCCCGCCGAAATATCCCCCATCACCTTTCAAAACTACTCCCTGTTTACCATACATAGGCAGCTGCCACCACGAGACAACCTCCTGCTAGAGGACACTTGTACATCTCTTTATTTAATTAAGGTGAATGCCAGTTCTGTGGCCTTCCATGCAATGTGACTAGAAATAACCGTCCACCTTCATCAAGCTCTGCAGTGAAGAGCCCAGAATCATGTAGAGGGCATGTGTCTTAATTTACACTTTCATAACCAATTTCACTTCTGTATAAGGTAAAAATAATTGTTGGATGTTATTGATTGATACTGTTTTTGAGGCAGAAAACAGTATTGGTTAGATATCTCATTATTTCACATTAGTGTACAACCCCAATTCCCGAAAAAGTTGGGACTGTACAGAAAATGGTAAAGAATTACTTGCACATCTGTGATGGCATCATTAATGCAGAAGGATATGTACACATTTAGGAGCAACACATGCTACCATCCAGGACAATGCCAAACCACATGCTGCCAGGATTACAAGCGCATGTTTGTGTAAGGAAAGAGTACTAGCATGGCTTGCCCGCAGTCCTGACCTGTCTCTGATTGAGAATGTGTGGCACATTATGAATCTCAAAATAAGGCAACGAAGTACATTTATGCAGCTGAAGACGTACATGATGGATGAATGGAGGAATATTCCACTTGCTAAACTGAACCAACTGGTGTCTTCAGTGCCCAAATGCTTACCAATGTTATTAAAAGAAAAGGTGATGTTACACAGTGGTAAATACACAACTGTCTGTTAGAGTATGTTGCAGTCATCGGATTTAAAATTAGTGTATATTTTCAAAATTAAATTGAATTCACCAAGTAAAGCACCACATAATGTGTTTTCAGTAGTACCCCAAGCAAAAATAGTAAATTTAAATGTACTTGAAATGTATTTTATTTATCCTAAATATACTTCTAATATATTATTTTGGTATGTATAATTCGAAAGTATACTTCAAATATACTGAAATATATTGAATGCATACTTATGGTAAACATAAGTATAATAAAGTATAATACTGGAGTATAATTTACTTGAGCAGGTTGAATTGAGTTTTCAAATTACTTTTTTATTTTCTTTATTTTGTTTTTGCGTCTTCCATACTGAATTTACGTTGTACACCTACTGTACTTGATAAAGTGTGTGACTCTCCTCTAAATGTATAAATTGTCCTTAATTAATGGTACAATGGTTCTCTGAATGTAAGATATCAACATTTAGCAAAACAATCAACTAATACCTGTTCATTTGGCTCTATATTGACACATGCCTGGACTTATATCCAATAGTAAGTGTTCATTTGCTTTGTTAGATCTTTTAGAAACATGTTCCCTGTATGCCCTAGTGCAGGTGTCACCAATCCTGGTCCTGGAAAGCTACCACCCTGTAGGTTTTCACTCCAACCCCAATCTAGCACACCTGATTGTAATAATTAGCTGGTTGATAAGCTGAATGAGGCTACATTATTTGCAGTTGGAGTGAAAATCTACTGGGTGATAGTGCTCCAGGACCAGGGTTGGTGACCCCTGCCCTAGTGACTATAACCCACAAATGTTTAAGGTAATCAGCAGGCCATTCCTCAGTGGCACTCTCATCTAAGGTACAATAAAATCAAAACGAAAGTAGTGAGAAGATATCTGGGATGGTTTAGAATAACTGTAGGGTTCTTCAAACCTTGTTTTACCATATGATTTGTTTTTAATGTAGTATAATTAATGGTGGTTTATGTGAAGAAATCATTAGGGCTGGGTGTGTAAGTTACACCCTTGATGCACTGTGTGATTTCTGAATAAAATGATCTGCTGATTAATCTATCATTTTTATATTTTCTTAGACTACTACTATTTTCCTCAATATTGCAACATCAGGGGAAAGCCATGATGGATGGCTAAGGTTTCTCTCTGCAGTACACAGATGATTTGGTTTAGGATGATATGGAAAAAACAATCCACATTCTTTGGAATGTTTAATTTTTGTACACAAAAACATTTAATCTGATGTGTTGCTCTAATACAGTGCTATAGACTTAAAAGGTGAACACCAAAGACACAAACATTTAACAGTACATTTATATTAACAACCTAATAAAGATTTTGACCAACCTTTTCTTTTACACCCCGTCCAATCCTTGGAACGCTGTCATACAAATCCTGAACTGTGTGTAGTGGGATATTACAACTTTCTTCCAATCAAACGCCCTCCAGTTCCTTGAAGGTACGAGGAGATGGAAATGTACTTTGCACTCTGCACTCAAGAACTTCCCACAAAGATTAAATGATGTTTAGATCTTATGATTGAGGAGGCCATGGAAGGTGTTTAAAGTCATCCTGGTGTTCATGAAACCACTCTTGATTTTATTTTTACAGTGTGTATGGAAGCATTACTATCCTGGAATACTGGAACATCCTGAGGAAACAGTTTTTGCATAGTGTGCACATGTCCTGTAAAATGTCCTCATATTCATTGGCCATTATATCACCCTGCAGAGCAATAATCGGACCTAATCAGGAACAAAATTAAAATATTTATGCAGGAATACTGTGATGTTGATAGTAAAGTATTTCCAATTTGTCTTTTCAAAGAAAATGAAGGCATTGATGCCTTGCAAGCTATAGGCACTAATTAAGAAACACGGGTTGACAAACCTGACCCAGAGATGCTGGTTATGGCTGTGCAATTTTTCTCTGGTACTCATATTTTTTAAATTACTTTAACTTCTCGGGTCATATACATACTTGTAAAAATGTGCTCCCACTACATAAAGGTGGGAATACTGGTGACCAACGTTTAAAAAAAGTAAAAATGATCAACTAAGTTTACTGGTTAGTTATGAATTAGTTTTTTAGGATTTTGTTAAGGGGTATTTTTTATTTTAATGACAGAACTGTAGGAAGCAAAGGGAGACAGAGAGGAAGGGCAGAGAGTGGCTGAGTTGGGGCTCAAACCAACGTCACCAGGGCACATGTGCTCCAGATCCGGAGGTTAGACTGCTACACCATCTCTAGCGCAGTTATGAAAACCTCCAGCCAGAGTTTACTGCCCCAAATCCATGCAAAAAAGGGTTAACCCATTGAGTCACAATGTGGACTCAAAATAGTATTCATAGTTTTTTTTAATTTAAGTTAATATTCCTTTTAAAGTGTCCACCCTGTGAACTAAAAAAAGATCATCTTACAAAAATTTAAGCACATTGAACTGCCTCATGTTTTTTTATGTTGCACTACTTTATTTGACTGGGGAATAGAATCATTCTGATTTATATGCCAAGATATTCTTTTGAATCTAACAAGGTGTCCTGTTGAGTGTTAGGAGGATCTTAGCCCTTGGATTACATCTCAGGACTAACTGGGCTGATTAACCCTGTCTGAGGTCCTGTTTGTATTGTGTTTAGTGTCAGCCTGATTATTTCCCAAAGCCCCTGGTCATTCCTGCCCAAGTAAAACCATTTTTTTGTGTTCATTGAGTTATTGGTCATCTCAATGTGTGAATATATTAATAAACAACATCTGCCTTAAGCAGTCATATACTCTTATAATCTCCACCAGCACAGACTAGTCAGCCTTCAGTCTTGCTGTTCTCCAGGGTTCTGCATAGGTTTCAACCCTACTGGAACGCTTTGGTCTGCCACTTAAGACATGATTTCATGTGAACCCTTTATGAATGTTTCGTTTTGAACCAAGGTTGGATCTCACTAGAACCATAAGAATTCAGGTCTTCCTAGAACTAAAAAACTTCCAAGAAGAACCCTTTATAAATGTGGGAACCAATGGAGGATCTCACTATAACCCATTAAAGATAAAGTCTACCTTGAACCAATATTGGCCTCACAAGAACCATTTTATATAGGATCTTCTAAGAACAAAAGAAGGATCTGTAAAGGATGTGAAGGTTAAATAAGAAACATGTTCAATGAACTGCCCCAAAGAACCATAAGTGGTTCTTTCATTTTTATTGGTTCCAAATGATTTTGTAAAACACCTTGCCTGAAAATTTTTTTGATACAAACCTAAAAACATTGGTTCTTTAGTGATCTTAAAACCTGAATTGATTCCAACTTGAACCATTGTTTTAGTGTAGTGACAGAAATTGTGAATTGAATAATCACTGCAGTTTTAATGATGCATGCAGTGATTCATTATTGGCCACTGGTTGTGGAAGCAGCACTTTTAAGTCAATGTTCCCAGAAGGATAATTGTGTACTATGTCATTTATCTGCCAGTTTGTGTCCATGTCATCAAGTGTCATCAAATCTTATATATAACTGATGGACTGCATGAATTAAAGCGTTAATTGCAAATACCCAGAATGCATCTTTAACCCTACAATAAGCCTGGAGATACAAAGCAATATCTACCTTGTTAGTTGACTATGCTATTGATCCTCTAGATTCTTTATTATGTAGAACAGGGCACATCACAAAACTGCTAATTGGCAATAATCTGTTTGTCAATAGTTCACAACTGCAGAATTTAGATAAGGAAAAGTTCAGGTTTAAAATACATTATCATCGCTCTTCTATTCCTGTGGGCTTTGATCCTGGAAACCCTTCAAGGTGTTTCATGTTCAGAATATTTTACAGAAAAATTATACATGTAAAATGGGTAGTAGAGAAAGAGGACAGAGAGATAAGGTGAAAGGTTGGATTACATTTATTAAGTATAAGGGGATATTGATTAAATTACAAGAAACATATATATTTTTTCTAATGACAGCTCCATTTCAAATTAGGCTAAACATGTCTAGAGTGTGAGACGAGATACATTCATGCCTATATGATTAGCCAATACTGCATGCCACTAAAGAAGAAATGCCCATCTATTAAATAAAAATTTAACTTTATTTTGGCTAAACAGTGTTAGTTTAAATATTTACAACCCCAAGATTATAAAACTATTATATTGTATGTTCCGTTGGAGGAGTCATATATAAATTATATTCACTTAATATTATACTGTTTATTTATGAGTAAAACAAGGATTCTATCTGTGATGTGGCCCTTTTCTTGAATACAGATAAAAGATGCAACTGTGACTGTAATCTAAAATCTAAAATGACCCTTAATCCCAGACACCTGTGCCCAAATGTGAAAGTCTGGTAGAGTACTGTAACATAGCAAGCATCTGGTAGAGTACTGTAACATAGCAAGCATCTGGTAGAGGACTGTAACATAGCAAGCATCTGGTAGAGTACTGTAACATAGCAAGCATCTGGTAGAGTACTGTAACATAGCAAGCATCTGGTAGAGTACTGTAACATAGCAAGCATCTGGTAGAGTACTGTAACATAGCAAGCATAAAAGTAACACCAGAGGGGTGCTCTTGAATCAAATTCTTAGGGGGAAATGAAGCTAGGTTGATGGAAATGTAAAAAGGTCCTACCTATCTTCAGGCAATTCTCAAACCCTACATCCCAACACAGGCTCTTCGTTCTGCCACCTCAGGGCTCCTGGCCATCCCAAGTTTTCTGGAAGTCATCTCCCGATCCAAGCTGTCTAAATTCTACTCAGTCCTGGCTCCGCAATGGTGGAACCAGCTTCCACGGGAGAATACAACAGCAGAGTCTCTTCCCATCTTCAGGAAACCACTGAAGACCTTCCTCATCAATGAGTACTTAAATTAACGGAATTCCAACACATCTGTTGTCTTAAAAAATGTTTTATGTTTATTTGAACGAAACATTTCTATCACAGTTTTTTGCCTTTTCACTGTTTCAAATACTGAATGCTCCTACTACTAAACTGGTTTTTCACCTTTCTTCTCTTAAATGTATTAATTCACTGTAAGTTGCTATGGATAAGGCTAAATTAAAACTAAATAATGAAAATGTCAAAGTAAGAGGTTTTTTCCGTCACATTTGCTATATGAAGTTATGAATGTCATACATGAGTCGATTTAGAAGTTCCCAAAAGTTTGTGGTGCTCTTATACTAATAATCTGACTGTCACACCCGGGGCTCAAACCGACAATCCTCTGAACACAATAGTAACTGTAACCAACAGAGGGTTGTTACTGTCACCCCACTAAAGACGTGGCCCCTGCAATATAATGATTGAAACGCTGTCAGAGCTTTCTGATAACTCAGTAGTAGTTTCCCATCAGTTCCATTACTGTGGAATGACTTACCGATACGTTAGAAGTGCAGGTCTAGATTTTAAGCAGTTACCTAAGATTCATCTCTTTGGTAGGGTCTACAACTGAGAGTTTTTTTTTTAGGACTGTCAGGCAAGTGAGATGATACTGGGCCTGTATGGTAATCCCTCTTAAGATTGCCTGTCAGTCTATTTACATTAAAACTGTCACTAAAATATGCGTTAGGGCTGGCAGGCAAGTGATATGAGACAGGGGCGCTACGTGGTATATCCCTGTTAATTTTGCTTGTCAGATCCAGACAATTAGGGCTGCTAGTGAACCTGTGGGACACTTCTCAGCCTGGGCTACCACCGTTACAGCTCTCCCAGCATCCACCATGTTAGACCTACGTCCCCTTCTCCTCGCCAGTATTATAGCTCTGCTCCTCACACCTGTGCCAATGACTCCGCCCTCCACGGCTGTGCCAGCAGCTCTTCCCTCCATGTCAATGCCAGTAGCTCCGCCCTCCATGGGGTTCCCAGAGGGTCTGCTCGCCACACCCATGTCGAAGGCCCTGCCCACTGCAGAACCCCCTCAACCAGAGGTTCCGCCCCCTGTATCCGAGGATGGGGCTCTAAACCTCAGCCGGTGTTGGCTGCACCACCCCTTCCACACAAGCTGGTCACACTACAACCTGCTGCCAAGTTCAGGGCTCTACTCCCAATGTCACAGCCAGGGAATCTGCCATCTGCAAATGAGACTCCGCCCTTCTCACATCAATCAGGGGACCTGGACCTTGCCACAGAGACTACACCACCCCCATTGTCACCGCCAGGAGACCAGGTCCCTGCAGTGGAGAACACTGGGGCTCCACCCCCAGCAGCATAAACCTCTGGGGCGACGCCCCCCTCACCAGCAGCACCGCCCCCTCAGCACCGCACCTACAGATTTTGATTTATAAATGTTTGTGATTAAATTTTACATTTTACTTTATTTCCTCATTGCATTTTTCTCCACTTACTTCCTGCACCAGCAAAAGCACATTGCAACAGAACATTTAATGTGAGACATGCCTAAGATAAAACAGAACATTATGTTTTTATAGCACTACAGGTTTTGTGTTTTAGTTTTAGCCAACTATCAAATGTTGATGTAATGCAGATGCGTATCAGTAGCGCAAGGTCTGCATGAGTAATGAGGAAAATTGAGGAAAGATCACACCTGGCATTAAAATTTTTGCTTGTTTTGTTGCCTCAGCCGGTGTTGGCTGCACCGCCCCTTCCACACATGCTGGCCACACCACAACCTACCACAGCCAGGGACTCCGCCCCTGCAAATGAGTCTCCACCCTCCTCGCAACAATCACAGGAACCCTGCAGCGCAGGGCAGCAGGGCTCTGCCAACAGCAGCAGAGACCCCTGGGGCTCCGCCCCCCTCACCACGGACGGGACCTAAATCTTTACACTGTCATGCCTACAGACCGCAATTGCGCATTTGTGGGTGTGTCATTCAAGACATCTTGAGCTGCGTGCACTCAGAACCAAGCCCAGCCCATTGGCTTACAGTGAAGAATTTCCCTGCAATACACATTTCTCCTGTGCTATTAGCAAAGCCCCAGGTGGGATCTCTCGTTTGCTACCTCCAGAGGTTGCGTGGAATTCGAGAGGGACACATGTTTACATACGATGTCAGCTCGAGCAGATTTGGAAAATGTTGCTGAAAGATATTGGTAGCTATCGTAGTCTAAAATGCCTCTAAAAGCCACACTCACAACACCGGCAGGTGAGCTGTGTTGTGTGGACCGGTTAATTTCATGCTCTGCCACAACTACAGCTGCTGCTCTGCCATTGATGACATAAATCATTGGAACTGCACAACGTCTACACATAACTAAAATGCTCTTAACCGTGGCATAGACACGTTTGTTATATATACCGTACGCCTGGTTCTGATAATGATAACATACATATTGTACGACACGAAACAAGGTGAAGGCTCAATCCAACATGTACGTTCTTACGAAACATCAGCACAGACAGCAGGATGAAAACTCGCCGCTCAACATCTTTCACTCTCCTCATGACAGGAGTAGAACACTCACAATAATGCGCGCCGAACCTTTGGAACGCTGGGATTAAATAAGCATCTTGATTACTCATTACGCACCGGTGTGGATGGTAAGCTAGTGCACATGTCTGCGCAATGAGTAACCAAGAGCCTATCGCTCATTCAGCACACAGAGGTCGCGCTTAACAAAATACATACAGACACAGTAAACAATAAATCATTACAACACAAACATGCCACGAAACACAAAAGTCCCTTTATATCGTGACAGTAAGCATGGGAGAAACCTTGAGATTAACAGGGATCAAATTACATGCGTCGTTGGTTGAACTATTTGTGTTTTTTATATGTTCAGTAAAAAAAACAATACATTGATTATTCGCAAATGTACAGTAGATAATACTCTAGGATGTGTTTTCATTGAACTAATCACTAGGAACTGTATGATTACAATTACACTATACAATTTAAATGCGTCCACTAAACAGAGTGAGAAGAAATAGGATATCCATGAGGAATTCCATGAGTTCATATGACAACTTAAAAACACAATGTCATTTGTTATCCATTTTTATCCCGCAAAGTGAATCTGCACTTTGATATAATGTATAAGTAGCTACAGTACAACTTTTCACAAAGGATTCAGTAATGCATTTTGGAGAATTGATTACGCTACTCTAACTCCTGCATCAATGGTACAGTAAAAAGACAAACCCATTAGGAGCGTTGTTTTTTTTAAAGTGGTCTAGCCCCACCCAGCGACGAGTATAGATAAATTATTGGCAACTAAATGCACTGATTGGTGCTACAGTACGAGAAGCACAACTTTATAAAGAACATCGGAACATTGCATTTTTCCTCTGACAGATTCCTATGCCACCCCATAGTTATAGACACAAATTTGTATGTATATAGTCCAAATATAACATGTTGCACAGTCTCTCATGGAGAAGTGTAAGAGAGCACAACTATTCATAACTCCTTCTGAGAGTCGTCAACTTCTTTGTGTCCAGCATAATGTCCACCAGGAGAGGGGAACAGTTCTTGAATGGCTCCGATAACACAAGCAGGTAAAAGAACATGGTTGCCTCTCACAAGCTTTTCTCCAGCCAAAACCCATTCAATGAAGAACCTGTAGGCCACCAAAACTATTTCAGGTATTGCCTGAATTATGAAAAACATACAAAATATCCAGCTACATGTATTATTACTACATTTGAATTGGCACATTTTGAATTCAGAGAGATTGAAAAGTACAGTTGTATGCAAAAGTTTAGGCACCCCTCACAATTTCCATGATTATCATTTATAAATAATTGAGTGTTTGAATCAGCAATTTCATTTTGGTCTATCAAATAACTAAAGGACACAGTAATATTTTAGGAGTAAAATAAGGTTAATTGGATTAACAGAAAATGTACAATATGCATCCCGGATGAAACAGGATGCACACTCCCGGTGCACCCCTGGCCTGCAGGAGGCTATATGCAATGCTATATGTGAAACACGTTGTTCGCCTTCAATAAATAGAGTGAAGTCAACAGTGTGCGATAGAGTGTTCTTATTGTTGTCATTCATTCGTTCCTGCTGCCTATCCGCACCTATCAGGCTGTGCATGGACTTTGGGTTGTTTTGGTATGAGCTTATATTTATTTGATCAGTGTCCTATTCTTTTTTTTACTTGTTATAAGCTCTACAATTCAACACTTGTTTTTGGCTCAGAATTTAGCCTCTAAATTTTCAATTTTAATTGTTTTTTAGCTGTGTCTCATATAGATCCAATATATATTATTACATTTTTTTACAAGACTTGAGCTACTTTGCTTGTCCACATAGCTTGCTTGAGCAGATCAGTGAGACCACAGGCTAACTGTGTACATTAGGGAAACAGAATGCACATTAGGGAAGCATTGCAGGGCAACATTTTGCTTGTTGCATAGTAACTGAAAAGTTTGGAAAGACTGTTCTACACAATGCCATTTCTACAAAATATGGCTAATACTGTTCCTAATGTATTCACATTTAGGAGACCGAAGATCTTTTTTGACAATATATATTAAATTGATCAGAAATTTGCCAGAATGTTGGACTACTTCCATCTTGCAGTAACGTTTACTCATGCTGGGCTTCTCCCCATGGTGAGTGGAAAGCACAACCAGACGTTTTAGGTAAAACATTTTCAATCGGGCTTCTAGTTCTGTCTGTGGAGAGAGGACTCTAAAAATAGACTTGTAAAAACAAAACTATAAAAACACATGCATTAGTTAATCATCACATCTAACCAGTGTTGGGTATAGTTACTTTTAGAAGTACTTTTTAGTTACTTGATGAGTTCACAAGTTTTGGGAAGTCCCTAATTAAGACAAAATTATCAGGTAAATTGAGTTAATTTCTTAACAGTGACCTATAAAACAAATAGAAAGAGTAAAGAACATATCAATCATGGTCACCAGTAAGAAATGAACTCCATTTACCTGATCATTTTGTCTCAAATAGGCACTTCCCAAAACTTGTGAACTCATCAAGTAACTAAAAAGTACTCCTAAAAGTAACTATACCCAACACTG
>JACXGM010002236.1:0-15404 GCA_016801145.1 Umbra pygmaea
AGAGGAGGAAGAGTAAACCACTAGTGCAATATGAGAACAGAGGAGGAAGAGTAAACCACCAGTGCAATATGAGAAAAGAGGAGGAAGAGTAAACCACCAGTGCAATATGAGAGAAGAGGAGGAAGAGTGATAACACTACCATGTTTATTTATGGTTTAGTAGCAGGATCATGGTTGTAAAAATATATATGGAATTCCTAAGTATTTCATCATTTATTTTCACAATTCTTTCTTCTACTTTAAAAGTACATATTATTTTGTATGCAAACAATGACGTGGCTCACCCCGGGCCATTCTGTTTGTGAACATTTTATGAGAATTGCTATTTGGCCGTAGAGGTTCCCTGTGGTATCTAGAAATTTGTAGGACATTTTCAGATCATTTTGGGGTAATTTCCAAATTCTTCCTAATAATCTTACTTAGCTGTTGCTGTTACCACTCAGACAAAGTCTAGTTTAAATGAAGATTTACTCTCAGCTTCAGCTGCACAGAGGCCTTCCACTGTACTGTCATTTTTTTTAAACATTTTTTTATTAAGCCAGGTAAATTGATCAGGTTAAAAGTCTTTAGCTGTAATGGATGGAACATCAGAGCTTTCACCTTAGTTTGTATATAATGTTCACAAATGCCTTTATAATGCCTATTAATCATTCCATACAATGCATGAAAACAATTACAACTTTTTTTGCTCACTTATTAGAAACAAAAAACAAGAAAATCTCCTGGTGATGTTTATGAGTACTAATATTAATAAAACATGTTCAGTGTTTGTGAAATGAAAAACAAAACCTAATTATTGTGTAGGAAGCAAGATATCGGCAAAGAAAATATCACTCACAACTGTTAAATGTAATAAAGCATGCTTCACATTCCACTATGCCATGCAGAAACACATAATTTGTAAAGCCTGACTGTTCGTGACGGAAACATACCTTACTTTCCTTCATTATGTGATCGGACTCTCTCAATTTATTTTGTGTAAACATGAAAAGGGAGCTGAGGTATGAAATGAAGTCATTGGATATGAAATGGATTCAATGGATATGAAATGCAGTGACTAATATGACCATGGCTGCACAGAATAGTAGGGCATGGTTACCATGGGCCGTTCTGTTGCACATTCAAATTTTCTAACTGAACAGAGACAGAGAGAGAAAATAATATGTAATTATCCCTGTTTTTCAGTAATTCATGTGGATAATTATATGCTGAAATAATCCGAAAGAGAAACAAGCTAATGATAGATGCAACAAGACATAAATGACAAGTTGTTGAAGAAATGTACATTTTCTTTATAGGAATTTACCCTTGCCCCTACCCAAACATACTCTACTATTACATTCTTCAAGGCCATTCAAGGCTCCTTCTCAAGGACGTTCTTCATCTCACCTAGATAGGTACCAATAAGGTGTTTTACTTCATTCATTCTTTTTCATTTGAAAGCATCTTCCAGTTGACCATTTCTGTGGTTCATTTGTGTAGCTAATGAACAACTTTGTTGATGTCATACCATTGTTGAACACAATTTACAAATGTATCAAAGAAGCTAGATTTGGTACCAGATGTTGTGCTTTGGCCCACACCCAGCAATGCGAGATTAGGCAATTGAATAACACTTCTGGGTTTCCCAATAATGTGTAAATTAAATCACACATATCAAGTGGGATAAAATAGATAATACTGCAAATACGTCTATGACAATTTTGTATGAAGGCCTCTAATGCAAAGACAAAGTTTGCTATTGCCCAAAATCCCTTTATTAAACTGGTGTCAAACTTTTTCCTTTCAGCTAGTGCCCAAATACTAAGACTGCCATGTTAGGGGAGATCTTAACTAATTACTGACATAATTAATCAGTCAGGTACAAGGTGAGAGCGAAAACCTGCAGACACTGTGGTGTTCTAACCCCTCAGATTCACAGACAAATTATATTCAATACCCATTGAATTTGGCCAGCAAATCTCATTAGTAGCCTGGTGTCACCAGAAATGTAAGCTAAAGCTGGTAGTAATACAATATGCGCTATATAACTGCTAGAAATGCACAAGACATTTTTTATTTAGTGTGATGAAGTGCAGAAATATTCATAGTATGAGTGTTCAGAATTTATGAAACAATTCAAAATTGTCTCGAGCCCTCAATATATTTTGAGTGTTTTCAGGTTCCATGATGTTTTACCGAATTAATGAATGGCAATACACAAATTAATACAAATGTACGCTTGCACAACATCTAGTAAGGGACTTTGTGTTAGAAGTAGCCTAAGAAGTGGTTTGTAATTCAATACCCCTTGTTTTTTATTAAATATTGGCGTTTACTTGGCACTCTAAATCAACTGATTAATTAATCAACTAGACCTTGTGTGTTGGTGGTGAGTTAGAGTAACAATGTACAGTTCTTCATAAAGTCTCCCGGGAATGGATGGAGAAATTGTGTGTGAAAACTCTTTGTCTATATGAATACCATCTGGAAAGAAAAGCAGAATAAATCACTCAATCTTTGATGAGCTCATTGTTTCATTTTCAAGCACATAATAATCAAAGCTCGATAACATTCTCCAGAAGGGGTTTTATTTCCTCACAGGATCCTCCAGAATACAGTAACGATTACATGTGAAGTCTTTTGACACCTTGGTGTTTCATTGTTCTTGAGGCACAGTTTGAGTATTGTCAGTGTTTCCCCATTTACAATTAATAATTAAAGCTCCATAGTTGATAATGTGAGTTGATATTCAGTGCTACATCAGTGCTCTATCCTCTGGGAGGCAAATGTTCTCTTGTTCTCTTTTGAGCATTTTCTTGTCATCATCCATCCCATCTTGGCCCGTGGGTCTGACTCTGGACCGGCTGTTTTAGAAACAAATTCACACACTTACAAATGCAGGAATCGCAGACATACACACGCATGTATGCATACAATCATGCAAACACCAGAAAACACATTCTGTACATGCATATATTCCCAATGCCAAATTTGGCAACCAGAGAAAAATTATCTTCTTCCTTTCTTTGTGGTTTCCCAATGTTCGTGCACAGATGTAGGATCTTAATTCATGCCTGTTTGCAACAACCAGGAAAATATTCCTGCTGCAACAGAAAATGTAAATTATTGTGTGGATTTTAATGGACTTTTTTGTGCTTGCGAAGTGTTTTGATTAGATAAAAGCAAGTTAGAAATGTAAAGTGGAAATACAGATTTCAGAATCCTAATCATATATTATTTTAAACGATATAAAATGTCAATATGCTACATTGCAGGTTCTCCTGCATAAAGTGGTTCAAATTTAAATCCTACATCTGTATTGATGTTGTACCTTGGCCTGGAGGATGTCTGTGTGTGTCAGAAGAGAGCACTTCATGCTCAATTTCACCTCCTGTATTCCTTATTATCAGTGGAAAACAACCCGGATAACCATGACTGTTGTGGTATGTGAAACTACTCCATTTTCCGAATAATGGGTTGGGAGCTACTCTGGAAAAGTTTTTGTCGTGTCGGAATTCATATTGGTGACTATATATATACAATGAATGGATTGCACCTCCATAGGTGAACCGCGTCATTGCAATGGTCATATACATGATGACCAGAGTTTGAACAAGGGGTGTCACGATACCAAAAATTCAGTAGTTGGTGCCAATACCAGTAAAATTACACGATTCTCGATGCCGATTTTGATACCACGGTAAAAAAAAGATTTTCTAAGATTCCAACTACTTGAACTTGAAACATTTATTAAAACACTTGAAAAATATGATGACAAGCTATAAAAACATGTGCAATACTGTATAGCATAGAACAACATAATAAAGTCCAATTAATGCTCACAGTGCAACAACTACTCCAGACACATTCCAAACAGCTTTTTAAAAGGTAGCGCGCAAAAACAACAGTGCAAAACAAAACGGTGGATATAGCTGTGCAGCCATTCAGCTAACAAGATAAACATGTTTTTTTTCACAACATTGCGCACCATTTCTTGGCTAGTTCAACGTTTTTGTAGAGCAAAAGTAGCATGTCAACATGGTCTTGGGTAAGTCACGAATGACTTGTGATATATGCGATGTCCACATTTACCACCAGCATCCCTAATGTAGCTAGCATTACACAGGATTCTGTGCATTTATTATATATTTAAGCAATACAGATTGAAAAATTAAATGTTCTTATTAAAATATTATAAGATAGTAAATATGTCACATTATTCTAATATAGTTTAGTGGCATATTTTCGAAATGTGAAATGTTTCCATATTTGTTAAGCAATGTTTATCTCGTTGAATCAAGCGCTATTACTTGATTCAACGCAAAACTACGAAAGGCTAGGAATCCACTAAAGAAGCTGGCTCCCTAAAGAGGCTAGCTTCACACTGGAGCGAATTATTGTGTAATGTGTTGGGCATTGGTCCCATACTGTAATCCCATGCTGTATTCTTTTGGATAATGAAAGCTTTGAATGATATGTTCTTATCAGTTTGCAATACGTTCCCACCGAGGAACTATATATATGAAATTGATTTTTCAAACAGGGATTTGAAAAACGGGGCTTGCTCCGTCTGCTCCACGCATCAACTCAGTATTGCAGTACCTCCGGGAACGGTGCACCCACAAGTGTAAAAATGAGAACAGTATATTATCCTCCGCCGAACGAACGAAGCAGACTACCTAGCTAGCAACTGGAGGCGAAGCCCTTTTCGTTTGCTTTAGATTTTTCCTGCTATTTTCAGTTATCCTCCCCTGACAAAGCTAGCTAGCTACAGTATTGCCAACACTGGCATCGTTGCTAACGGTGCCTACGGTACTTAAAAAAAATGGGCATCGTCTGTGTTTTGTCATTTTAGAACCGGAAGGTTTCGGTAGTATCGGTTCTCGTGACATCCCTAGTTTGAACTTTGACCTCAAACGTGTAACTGTCTCCCCCCTGAGTGCTTGTTGTGGGCTCAGGGATCTGAGCGTGTTCCATGTTCATTGTCTGCCTTTCCATTTATTCAGACTCTCGTTTATTCATTCCATTCACCTAAATGTCAGATTTTTAGGAAGGTGTAATGTCTCTGTTGTCCAATCGATCGTAATCAATTATCATCTCAGCTGCAGTCACCCTGTCATTATTTATGTATTATTAAGTCCAGTTTGAGTGTTTTGTAGCTGTCTTTCATTGTCTTGTTGTAAAGGTCGGTATGTTCGGTGTGCACTGTTTTCGTGTTGTATGTTAGTTACTATAGATGTTTTGCACATCGTGGCTCATTTAATTTATAAAGTGGTTTTTATTAGTAAACTTTGTTTATTTTGACCAGCTTTGCATTTGTCTCTGTTTCTTGACACCATTACCACAGCTGATCATCACAGAATGAACAACCACAATAGGAGAAGGCGACAGAGAAAGTAACACAGCTCACCGGCGCTGGAGCTTGGAGGCTACTATGACCAGATAGCGGTGGATGCCATGTATGATGAGTGGGACAACATCGTGTTATTATATATTTTTTTGTGATTTTTCCCCACTTTTCTCCTGCCGTGTTGGCAGCGCTGCATCTCCCTGGACAGATCTGTGGAATGGCGAAAGGCGCTCACATGGTTCATCCAACCACATGTCACACAGATTGTTTCCGCACTGCTTGTCCAAAACTAAAGCCTTTAGTCGGATCATGGACAGGATGATTACCTTCAACAACTATACTTCCACGAGTGATCCCACAGGTACCCGATCTGCACACAAGGAGTCGCTGGAGAGTGATTTGACATGATAAATAATCTGATGTATCTAACCAAAATCCCAGGCAGCGCTATGCCAATTTGCGCACTGCCTTGTGCAGGAGGTCCGGGGAAAGTCAGAGAACCCATAGTCAGGCTTGAACCTGTGACGTAGCCTGAGGTGCAATGCAGTGACTATGCCATGCGGACACCCCATATGAGTGCCACTCTTGATGGCATCTCGGAGTCTCCGCTATCCCACTACTATCGGGGTGATAGAAGAAGGGTATAGTCCCTTTGGATTCCCTTACTGGTTATTGGAGCTAAGGGACTAGGAGGGAGACACAGTCTCCACTGCAGGCATGGGCTAGCTGCCCCCCTCACTCAATGGACATGGAAACCCGGGAGAGCAACTCGGGGGCTTATACATCCTGCTTAGACGGAAGACAGCAAGGAGAAGGAGGAGCAGTACGACGAAGACGCAGAGAGTGTAGATGACCTGCTATGCTGAGGGACAAACCAGGAAGAAGCAGAAGAAAAAGGTGAGGGGCACATTGACTGTGATCACTTCTGTCTTATTGCAAAGGTCAGAGTGTTAAGTGTGTACTGTTGTATGTTTTGTGTGTACTGTTGTATGTTTTGTGTGTACTGTTGTATGTTTTGTGTGTACTGTTGTATGTTTTGCCCACTGTGGTTGCCCAAGTGGTTTTCATTATTAAACCTTGTTTATTTCAACAACCTTCGTATTTGTCTGTTTCTCCGCACCATTACCAGCGCTGGTCATTACAATGTGGGCTTGTAAACATTTTGTATACATTACAGTATAGGGCCATGGGAGTACGACAACATTGTTAAAGTACGTTTATATTCTATAGAAAACAACTTTAGCATTGATATTATATGATGTGCTTAGAGAGGTTGCAATGTATTCATTGGCTACATTTCAACTATATGTTCTTTGTAATATGAAGACTTTTTTCTAGTGTCTATGGTAAGTGAATCTTATTGTACTATTCAATGAAAAAAGGTTACTTGTATTCCTTCTTTGATTCATCAGGACTGTTTTATTTTTACTTTTGACTCATGCATTTCACTAATTTCTAACATATTTCTAAAAAACTGGACTTGCCAGTAGCTAAACATTTATCTGCAATAGCATTGAACACCTTTGAGAGGTAGATTAAAACTAAGCCTAAAGCTTAAGGATCCTTTAGATTTAACAGTGTACTCTTGGCAATAAACTGACAACTTTAGATCAATGATGAAATCCTTTCTCAAGTCTGAGTTGCCCAATTTAAATTGAACTCTCCCAGGATTTTCACGTTTGATGTTGTAAAGCACTCTTTCAAACCAGTAAGTTTGAGTACACTGCTCATGGCAAAAGATGGCAAATTGGTTATGTAGATTTCCTAATTGCTGAATTAAACCCAGAACTTGGATTTTACCCCTATTTTTTTCCCCTGCCAATTTCTTAAGTGCCAATTCCCTGACTGACATTGTCTCTTCGAGAACTCAGTTCAGGATAGTTGAGGGTCGATCACATGCTTCCTCCAAGCATGTGTCACCAAGCTGGTCTGGTGGTTATCACACTGCTCGTTCAACACAAAAGCCTTAGTTCACACAATGTGTAATGAGACTACACATTCATCAACTATATGATTGGTTCTGTAAAACCTCTCCGCGGGGACCCCTAGCCAGTCCATGTATTTGAACTACCTCTGAGCTAGCACACCTGATTCAACTTGTCAACTAATCAACATGTTGATTATTAGTGAATCTGATCTGATGGTTCAGGGCTACAGCTAAACTGTGTCACGTTTGGGGGTCCCTGAGGAGAGGTTTGAGTACCACTGAACTATACAACTACCATTGACTTCATAGGTGCCCAATCTGCAAAGGAAGTGTAGTGTTTTTTTATGAGTATATACAAATGTTACATGCATCGGTTGAATTGGACAATGTGTAGTCATTTTTTGATGTAGCGAACAATGAGACAAAAAGTACCCCAACTCGACTGCCCACCCGTCCAACCCTGCCAGCACACTACACATTTGCACCACCCCATCATGCACCGCTGGTCATCGTCAGAATGCTGAAACCAGGATAGAAACGCTGGCCAACATGTCCTGCGAGGCAGCGACTTAGACCACATTGCCATGCGGATTACCCCAGAAAGGGAGATGGGGTGATGATTTGTTACACTTACCTTCTGCTCTGTACACATGGCAATAATGGAACTGACTTTGGCAAGGCTCAAAGGTTATTCCCAGGAGTGGATCATTTAAAACAGTGGTCCTTAAACCTCTCCTACACAGCAAAATCCCCTGTGTTAAATCAACTCTGAGAGTGTTAAATTAACACTGTCAGTGTTTATATACTTCCCATTGGCACTATATAAACACCATAAGTGTTAATTTAACACTATCGGTGTTGATTTAACACTGGTGATTTTGCTGTGTACGTACCCCATTTCTCAAAGAGAAATACATTTGCACAAGTTTTAAAGATGCTTTCCACTGGAGATTTAAGGTTGAGAAGGAATTTGCATAGGAAAGAGTGGCCATGGAGGACGGGGGAAGAAAGCCTGGAGACTTGGTTCTACCATTTCCTGTTCATATAGAGTAAACCACACCAAGGCCTTGGGGGTGGGATTGCGATCAAGGGGGGATTTTAAAGACCACTTAGCCCACTGCTTTATCAGATGGACATGTTCGATTTAGGCTGTCCTTGGGCCATGTGGCTTTGCCTGTATACGTCCTAAATCTATCAAGCAACTAATGCAATCTGTTGTCAAACACACAAGACAAGTGAAACGTGAATAAAACCACAGCTTATATACTACACTACACAAAATAATTAAGGGAACACACAAATCACACATTGGGTCTTGATGACTGAAACATATTAAAGATCAAAATCTTTACTGTGCATTGTGTACATCGTTGAAAACAAAATTACATCACAACGGTCAATGGAAACGAAAATCACCCACCAATTGAAGGCTGGATTCACACTCACAGCAAAAATCAAAGTAAGCCATGGAAATCACAGGCTGTTCCAACTTGCTTGAATTTCATCACGTCAACTCATAATGTGACTCAGTACTGTGTATGGCCCCTAATTGCCTGTAGGCACTCTCGACAATGTCTGGGCATGCTCCTGATGAGACGGTGGATGGTGTCCTGGGGGATCTCCTTCCAGACCTGAATCAGGGCATCATAGACCTCAACAGTCCTGCCCACACCCGACTCAGGAAGTAAGAATACAATACATTTTCTCCATTGACAGTTCGAGTATAAGCCATAAAATCGTAACTGTCGATGATAAACCAGCTACGACATGACTAAGCAATTGTATATGCTCATATAGACGCCAAAAGTTCATGGGGCACCAATCTTGTTTTGAGATAAATGTATTTTATTTGCGATGTCTTGGATAAGTACTTCATTATCCACAATCCTAAGCCAGTAGTAATGCCTCTGATTGGTGGAACTCTGTGATGTCATGGAGACAAACTCTCGGTTACCATGGAAATCTTTACTGAGACCGCGAAAAAGCTTTGCGTTTCCAACTCTGGCAGGCTGCCCGAGTCGTACGCCTGTGTCCTAGCAAAAATATGGATAGTTAGAGAACTGTAAATATGATACTGAGCTGTAGATTACATCATAATTCAAGGATGACATTGTGTAAGTGAAGTTAGCTAAATTTAGGTAATTTAAATTAATGTAAATGCGGAAAGATAACACTCGCAATGTTTTATGGGATGAGTAGTTCCTTTGAACTACTCATCCCAAGCTCATCCCAAGCTTAAAACACACTTTTATGCATTAGCATTTCCCACTACCTCTTGAGTGATTATATTTATTTTACTCAGCACCTCGGTCAGCCTTGCTGTGTTAGTGTGCTTTATAAATAAAATTTACTTACTTATAGTGATGCTAATATTGACCGTTTAACCGTTAACCGAAAGTAAATCATTTGACCGATTAATACTATCAGTTAAACGGTTAAGAAGTTTTTTTTATTTTTTACGTATGTATAGCCTATTTTAGTTAAATCACGTGGCGCGTTCACACGCGCAACCAGAGCCTGGCGCTTTGTTTTGAAAGGTGGGGAGATATAGGTAATGAGGAGCGAAATATACCGGCTGCCTGTTTTGCGTCTGCAACGCATTCTTCATTTAAAATGACAACCCTTGGACATTTATGATGACTGTGATATTAACTTGGACTTTCATTTTTTCATGTACAGAAACGTATAACGCTATCGTATTGGGAAGCATATATTATTTTATCGGCTATAATTCATCATGCTCCTGATGCATTATAGCAGACAAAATAATGTTACCTTAAAAACAACACACAGTGATTGACAACACGCACTTTATTTTTGGAGAGGACCGTAATGGTAATTTCAATTAAATGGGTGCGCTCGGCAGATATTGTTAAGTTAGTATAACGCATAGCAAGCGTTATCAACATTTTGTTTTGTGTTAATGAAATATAGCCCTTATTTGCAGTAGGCCTCCTGTAAGCAACAACCTTGTTCCAGATTGTCACCGACTGTTTTCATTCTATAATTTGACAACTCGGTAAACACTGCATTAAGGCTACTTTCCTTTGATTGAAAACAGAAAGTGAAAACGTCTACGACAAATTTTCTGCGACAATATTTTGGTTGGTTTGGACTTTACGCCAGACCAAACATCGACACAGCTTTAGGACGAAACGAACTAGTTTCATTGTATCGTTTAGTGTGGACTTTGCACCCGAGTGAATTTATACGCAAAGCTGGTGCTCCCGGCAGCTGTTGTTGATCTGTTCTGTATGCTGTTTAGACATTAAAACAAATCTGAAAAAAAAATGTTTGTATATTTAACGGGTTACAGACACTCAACAATTTATTTTTTATTTAAAGCCAATTGAATCTTTTAATCTCATCAGTTAACGGTTAATAATCGGTTAACGAGTTTAACGAGTTCCGGTTGTCGGTCAGGAAAATTACCCGAAATGAGCATTCCTACTTACTTACTTACTTTGCTCTGAAAAAAAAATATACACAGTCTTGTACCTTTGACTTTTTTTGGATTTGCGGTTCATTTTTTCACTCGAAATTATATTTTTGTATAAATTTGTATATATTTTGTCACGTCATACCTGGTTAGCCTAAGGCATGGTCTAAAAATCTTTATATACAGATTTTTCCAGAATTCAACGGGAAATGAATGGGAAATTTACTTCCGGAACCCAAGCTCTCTCGACGAGAGACTGTAGAGCTCTTTTGAGCCCCTGGATAGTCTGGTGCTACTTGGCAGCGTTGAATGCACCAGTACATAATGTCCCAGAGGTTCTCAATTGGATATAGATCTGGGGAACATGAGGGCCAGTCAAGGCATTAACGCATCAATATCCTGCACCAAGAGGGACCCGGGGCCCACTGCACCCGCGTAAGGTCTGACGATGTGTCTGAGGTAGGGATGCTAACGATTAATCGACAATCGATTGATTGATCGTTAAGAATTTAATCGATACAATCAAATCCGAAAAGGAACAATGGGTTGTTTCACATTATAGTCTAGCAATGAGTATATTTTCAATAAAGCGCCACCAGGGGGCACAAATTCGGATTCTGCCGCGAGTAGCATCAGCATTGAATCTGCTAGTGCTTCTGGCATTAACGTTATGAGTCAGAAGCTACATGTCCACGATCCATCCGCTTTGCAAAGTGATGAGACCCGGGAGCAATCCGTTGCAGCTACCACAATCAGTGCCTGTTTTTCCAAGACCAAAAGATGGATGTTTTGTCACAGCAGCAAATATCCTTGGTATGTGTTACATCAGTCACTCAATATGACATTGGCAATGTTAAGACTGACAAACTCAAAAGTGCATCCGATTCTGACAAACTAAAACCATTACAGTCTACATTTGGTTTGGTCCTGCTGTAGCATAGTGTAGTTACTAGCTAGCTTGAGGAATAATTATTGCTTTTACACTTAATGCTGACCTTTATTGCACGGTTCTCTGAGCTAGATAAAAACAACAATATTAATCAATCTCTCTTCCTCATGCACTCGCTTGTTGAGTAGACTGCATAATTATACATAGTGTGCATGCGTTTTAAGGACTGTTCTTGTGTGTACTATGAAATGGAATACTGCCGCTATCCCTGTTAATTTCACATGTATACTTGAAAAATTCAAGGTTTCTGCCCTCTCATTTGCTACAGCTCCTCACGGGTTTTACAAAAATATCAAACATGCCAGAAAAAAAAAATCAGGGAGTCTGGAACAACTCATAGAGTGAACTGTTCATACTTTGGTGACGGGAGCTGTTATTTGGCGTGGGAGTTTTGTCGCTGACCATAAAAAATGTGTCGGGGACAGCTATTTCATCGCTAAAATCAAATATTACATGGCTTAAATGTTAAATAGAGGAGCTGTTTTGTTAGGATAATCTGGAACCGCATTTTTCCGTGTAATGTTTTACTGCGGTTTCAGCTGTAATACGAGTCCTATAAGATGCCTATAGTTTGTTTAACGTTACATTTTAATAACGATTAATGAATGGTTGATCGTTAATGTTATCAATGCTCGACTAAGGGAAGTTCTTACATTTAGCAACCCTATTCTGAGGATTTCATCCCGGTACCTACCAGCAACAAGGGTACCGTTGCCCAGCACGTGAAGATCTGTTCGACCCTATGAGGATATGCCTCCCCAGACCATCACTGAGCCACCACCAAACCGGTCATGCTGGATGATGTTGCAGGCAGCATAGCGTTCACCACGGCATCTCCATACACTTTCACGTCTTTCAAAGTGTGACCCTGCTCACATCTGTGAAGAGATTGGGGCGCCAATGGCGGACCTGCCGATTCTGATGTTATCTGGCGAAAGCCTATCGAGCTGCATGATGCTGGGCTGTGAGCAGAGATCCCACTAAAGGATGTTGTGCCCTGATTCCACCTTCATGGGGTCTTTTTCTGACACTTTGGTCAGAAACATGCACACCAGAAGCCTGCTGGAGGTCATTTTGTAGGGCTCCATCAGTGCTTCTCCTGTTCCTCCTCCCACTAGTAGCCGCTGGGTTGATGCCTTTCTACGGCGCTGTCCAGGTCTCCTTGTGTAAAAATTATAAAATCAAAAAACGTGATGGAGCATTACCACATGATATGTATTACATGCATTTCAAATAATAAATGTACATAATTTTTAACTACAGATGTGCTAATGCACACAACTAATATGTGCAGTGTACAATTATAACAACCTTCCTAGGTTGGCACTGTCATCTGAACCCTGTTTACTCTCAACACGGTGTAGAAAAAGCTATTCTAAAACAAATGTAGTTGTTCATTGGGTAGGTCTTAACCCCTTTTTTGTATAGAACCTTGTTGTGTTGGAATTATGTCGTTTTGATATTGTTAGATTTCTTGTCACAACATGCAGATTAAATTCCATAGTTGCCCTACTCATTTATTTTTTATTTTTTATTTATAATTTGGAAATATATCAACCATATATATGTAAGTCCTGTTAAGAGTTCCAGCAGAATGTCTTGCTGCATCCTATATGAATCCTATACAAAAGCTAAAAAGTGCATAAAATAGCTGCTTAAAACAGCTTTAATCTCATATGTGTCACAGATTTGGTTGTGCGCTATGCTAAAGATGGCATGAAAGGTTGAAAGTAAAAGGCGTTTATTGACAAAAGCACTCTTTAAACAAAATACTACAAAATCTAGAACATACTGTAGTAATACAACTGCAGTACTTTTTGGCTGCTCTATTGGGAAGCAACTTTCTGACACTACAACTCACTCAGTGCGTGTGCGTCACACATCTATCTTGATAAACACATCTACTTTCTGCAATTTTGTATTTTCTCCCATTTGTTATTGTCATCTACACAAGACAATTTACTAGCCACAGCTTGCTGAGTTGAGCTATCCACTAAAAAGCCTGGTTCGAAAAGCCTGATTTCGAAGTACAACATCTCATTGACAAGATCTGCTTCATTTCATTCCCCGACTTGATTGACTGACAAGAGGACAGTGTACTTGCGTCTCCTTTTCTGAGTTCCTAAGATTCAAGTTTTTAGTTTGATGTATTAATAGAACTTTAAGGGCCTATCATTAGGGGGTAAATTAATTAGGTTATCACCATTAGCAGCTACAGGCCTATGCATACAACAATTAGCCAACATTTTGTATATCATATACTGGGTTCCAAATTATTATGCAAATTGGAATTAAGTGTCATAAACATTAAATATTTCGTTTTTCAATCAAACTCATGGATAAAATTGTGTCTCCGGGCTCTTTGGGTCACTGAAATCGATCTCAGACACACATTAGTTTGCATAGGAAGGTTACTACCAGACAATTTCTTAATTCATCAGATTAAGAAAGCAGCTGCTAAAATGCCATTACAAAGCAGTAAACAGGTATTTGAAGCTTCTGGTGCCTCTGGAATCCCACGAACCTCAAGGTGTAGGATCCTCCAGAGGCTTGCAGTTGTGCATAAACCTACTATTCGGCCACCCCTAACCAATGCTCACAAGCAGAAATGGTTGCAGTTGGCCCAGAAATACATGAAGACTAATTTTCAAACAGTCTTGTTTACTGATGAGTGCCGTGCAACCCTGGATGGTCCAGATGGATGGAGTACTGCAGGGGTCAGCAACTCCAGTCCTGGAGGGCCGAAACACTTTTGATTTTTGGTTTCTCTTTCTAATAAGGGACTGGTTTATACCTGGCAAAGCAGGGGCCTCATGTATAAAAGATTGCGCAGCTTACATACCAAAAGATGGCGTACGGCCAAAACTGGAAAAGTACGTACGCACAGAAAAATTAACATGTATAAAACCGGTCGTACGGCAGGTCCTGCGCATCTTTCCTTTATAAATCACAATCAACGTGAGATTGAACGCACGTGAACGAGCCACTGACCCCGCCTTGCCTCCTCCATAAATTAATATGCAGATAGCCTATATATGCCATTTATTTTGTCTGAATTACAATGGCTAAACACGCAAAAAATAATATTCACAGACTGTGAGATCGAGGTTCCAACAACAGAGGTGAAGGCGAGGAAACGTGGCCTGTCATCATTCTATTGGGAGAAAAAAAGTCGGCGGAGTGGAAAACTGTCACTAGGTTCATAACACATCATAATCGGGCAGCGCCAACGGCCTTTCAGCTGCCGTATGGTCCGCTCCACCACTGACCGAGCCCCCTATATGTACATCATTGTAATGCTGCTCTTGCTCATTTTGGGGGTTTGTGAGCGGGGTGAGGAGCCAAGTTTACAACAGGTCAGCTACGGGTATACATTAATCACATACTCAGATGCAAATACAAGATCATTGCCTTATTTTACCGTATAGCCTAATGATCATAAATGACATTTATTACCAATAAGCCAGCCATCCTGCACAGCCCCTGCTTGCGACAACATTTGTCAAACACATTTGCGCATCACAGATCACTTGCACATTAATAGAGTGGAAGTGTTTTCTGTTCACATAACCAAATTCATTATGGTGTCCTTATAGCAATGTGAGTGCAGTCGATGGCTCCGATTACATTTGAAAATCGTCTCATCGCTGCGAATTGCAGTTTAATGTTGGCCTGCTTACCAACAGTGAAGGGAAATTTTATGTACCTGGGTGACATACGGATGAGACAGTTCCATACAGCTGCCATGGCGCGGCTCT